>JAPDOI010001038.1:0-232725 GCA_029168955.1 Aplectana chamaeleonis | reverse complement strand
AACCTCAGCCACCGTTACACCCGAATCCAAAATCTAATCCATATGGCGCGAACACATAGTGCATGCTGACGATAGAAGACACACCCCTTACAGTCTGATTGGCACAGCTTCTCAGAACTTTTTGAACAATTTGAGAACGACATAGAACACTGCGAACAATTGTATGATCCATCACTGCTCGAGAGATCGCCGCGTCGAACACAAGTGGCACGCACGCAAGCGAGGAGGTAATGATCCCATCACTGCCTACTCGCTTGCGTGCGTTGCCATGTGTTCGACGCGGCATCTTCGACCGGTAAATCGACGATAAAACAACATATCCTGGAATGAACAATGTTCGGTTCCAGTTACTTAGTTCAAACATAAGTTGTTCATGGTAGCTATGGTGCACGGACAATTAACGGGCGACCAATTCCGAAAAAGTGCCATAGATGCAGGCACGAACAAGTCGCTCTGCAGAAAGTTCCGTGAACAAACAAACTCCAAACTACATTTAGATCCGCGAGAAAGAAGAAACTGCTAACAAATTACCGTGGGCATTAAGCCGGCCTGACATACGGATCACTAACGAGCAGCATATTGAACAACTGTACCCCAAACTTTGGAATGCACTTGTTACGAACGAAAAGACCGATTAAATGAGTCCTAGCTTTTGTAAATCGATAGCGCGATTGGCTGACAAAGCCTCCGCTGCCACCACCGCTGCTCTATCTCTTCCTTTGCTGCTTTTTCTAGTTCTGCATTTGGTCTCCGTATTTTTCACTCGTTTGTTGTTGCAGTATTCCTTCAACTTACTTCATGATTTCCCTTGCATCTCGAATTCAGGAGCATCTCGTAACCGATTCTTGTAAAACTGAGTGCCGGTAAAGACCCGATGTGTTTTAACGAATAGCTTTTTGCAGACCCCAGCACCTATGCGGATCACTTTCCTAAAAGCTCATTCATTAGGCCAAGGAACGAAAATCGGAGTTGATCCCAATATAACAACTACGAGAATATTACTGATGAAGACGATTTAGCCGCATTTCAACGCGAGAGGGTCGAGGATGGATGTCGTAAAATAAGGTGCGTCTGAGTTTGCATTTCCAGCTTTATTCCACACTATGTTTCTTGCATTCTCCATGACACTTTTCTTTCCGTATTTCAGAAACTAGTCTGGGGAGGGGCGGTGCGAAGCTGAACATGAAAAAGAGGGAACTCTTCCGGTTATATGGAAGTTTACAATATGTATGTAAGTTCGATCAAGGTTCCCGCTTTGATTGTAGCTCTGCCCAAATAGGTTCCTGAGGATGATGGCCCCAAATCATTAGCCTGCCTCTTCCATCCAACCTAAAATGTCTACCTACTGCAGTGTAAATGCCGCAAACTACCTTGATCTTCTGAAAGACTGAAATCAGACTGCATTTTTGTGTTCAGCACCTTTACTCATTCAATTGTTGCTGCGCGGATGCGGAATAAAGTGGGGGATCAAGCGTGGAGAACCTTTTTCCAAGCGCTCATTGATTTTCAGTTCTCCTAGAGCTGGCTTGTGAGTCTCTAATCTAAAGGCCAGGATCATGCTTTCGGCGGCGAGTTCAGCACCCTGAATAACCAGGAGTTTCGAGCCAAATCGATTTCTTTTTCAAAGCAACCTAATAATGGCCCTCTTTAGGTTCCCGTCATAGACGGCCAAGGCCGAACTGTGCCGAAATCTCCTAGTCATCCCTACGCCGTCCCTATTGGTGAGCTGAATGTGGACGTTACATTCTTCCTAAATACTCCTAAGATCGTGTTGTGGATTCAAACCGTTAGGGAAGAGAAATTTCTTCAAACGGAAACCACTTGAGACGATTTGCGTTGATATTCATATTACATCCTTTACTGCGTGTTGCTTTTCAGCATACACCTCAAACGTCTGCCCAGGAGGTTGATGCCGGCGGAGCGAAATGGATGGCGACAGCGAAAGAGTCCACCATCTCTTGACGGGAACGACGACGTAGGGTGAGGAACACAAACAAATTTGAATAGTTCATGTGATTTCTTCTTCCGGAAACTAAATGTGTCATATGTTTCAAGCTTTTCGTTATTAATGTAATCGTAGAGGAACGGAATTCTTTGAAGGCTCTGTGAAGTGGAGATTTGATGACTTCTGCGAACGACAAAGCGACTTCATCTTTAGTAGACAAACGAAGTGGAGCTCAACATCAGCACCAGCTATAGTCACAAGGAATACACAAAATCGTGCTGATCTCTAATGAGGATACGAGGATGTCAATCCTAGCTGTCTTGGGTCCTTTGGATCCCGCCGTTTTAGAGTTCTGTGCTGCTTATCCCTGTCGGGAATTGAAGTAGCTAAATAAATTTGCTATAACATTTGTATACGAGCATGGGGAGAGATTGTTGTGAATGTTGTCCATTGAGTACAATGGACAACAGTTCGATAGCTGTTCATAGCGTAATAAACATACCCCCCTCCACACACACACACTTACACATGCGCTTGGCTTTCGAGTCTTTTTTTGCAATTGCTTCATGCAGTTGTGGACAATCTTAAAAAGAAGATTTGAAAG
The DNA here is from genome assembly GCA_029168955.1 of Aplectana chamaeleonis. Taxonomy (NCBI): domain Eukaryota; kingdom Metazoa; phylum Nematoda; class Chromadorea; order Rhabditida; family Cosmocercidae; genus Aplectana; species Aplectana chamaeleonis. The sequence goes on along the minus strand of JAPDOI010001038.1, from coordinate 230,176 downwards.
CCACGGCGCTACAACTAAAAGATGTAACTGGGAGGGGGGGGATGTGTCTGTTACGCTATGATCAACTATCAAGTGGGTATGAACAACTGTAAAACAGAGATTTGGAAACTACGAGCGTTAATTGTTGGTGAAGGCAGCAGTGGGAAAAATAGTCCGTGAACGTCATGAATATGTTTCCGACAGGGTTGTGAACAATTACAAGACAACCATCTGATTAGTTGTTCGTTCCTACCGGTAAGGCCAATTTGCCACCCAGCCCAGTGCGACACTAGACCTGCCTTGGGAACAGCTACAAACATTTAACCCAGACAATTCGTAGCTTGTTGTTCAATAATTGGGAACAAACTGTTCAAAAAGTACTGAGTAGACCTCGCTGGCTTAACATTATAAAGAAACTAGCATTCACGAATTCTCCAGGGTGTGTTCCAAGAACGTTTCCACGACGTTTGTGGGAGAAAAGCAACCTCACCATGGACAAATTTGCTCTCCATTGATGCAAAATTATAACTGAAAATTGCTCACATGTAGCCGTGGCTGCGATTCCATGGACGCGTTTTGCCGTAGGAATGTTCTTGGAAAATGCACACCAGGCGAGTTCTCTGCCAATTCGAGACCTGATGGCTTCGGGGAAAGCGGACGCTTTATCACGCTCTATCATCATTAGGCATCAAATTGACCTTAAAAGCCGTCATCAAAAGGTTATCCGCGCAAATTATTGAATTTGCCCGAGCGGTTGGATATCAGTTAGCGCAAAAACGTTGAAAATATATGCCAGCGCTGGCATGTGTCAATGCCGATCAGTTGTTGAGCGACTGGATATCACTCGGCGCAAAGGTTGAAGAAATTACCGCCGACGCTGGCATGTCAGAAATTTCTAAACATCTCAGCGAAAACATGATAAAACGAATGATCACGTCTAAACGTCGCATAGGCACAGCCGGATTATCAAAGGCCGCCTCATCTCACTAGAGTCCTCATTCGGCATTCTGATGCCGGCCCTGAAAAATTGACTTCGGGTCATTCTCCGGAGAATGACCAGCAAGAATTTTGGCTGCTGGGAGGGGATACAGTGGGTATCCATCTTTCACGGCAGGGGAGGAGCGAAGTTACGCCGCGGTCCCGCGAAGAGGATGGCTCCTCACCGCCAGACCTCGGTGAAGATTACGCCCCCATGTTGCGGAAAGGTGGGCTTCCTGGGCTGCGGACCTTTGGAATTTTCGAGGGTAAAGTCACCCCACTTTTCGGAATGAATTCACCGCCTCATTTCTTTGATAGAATTGAACCGCTATCTCGCTGAAAGTTCGCCCCATTTTCACCCGGGATATTCACCCCATTCTCACCTATCCTGGCAGCAAATTCACCCATACAGCGTGAATTTTACGCACGTAGTAAGACTTCATTGCCAGCTTGTACATACGCAAGCATCAGAACTCTCATTCTGCTGAGGTGGCGGTCTCTGAACTGGCCAGAGTTGATGAAAGCAGAACCTATCAAGCTGAGATACAGACGCAGTTCACGTAATGTGATCATTGTATAAGCCTTATACTGTGGAAGTAGCCGGTATCGCAGCTAGCGTGATCATGAAAGATAGATGGGAACACATGATGCACTAACAGTTTTTGCGCCTTATGAGGTTGCCATTTGTGTCTCTACAATATATCGGCTCGACACATGCAATCCAGACCAAAATAAACGGGCACCGGCGTTGAAGTTTTTTCGGACCTACGATTATCATTTCGTTTATTTCTACTAGAAATCACATCTCCGAACGTCTGACTTAAGTTACACCTATTGAAACTCGAAAAGCTGAACAACTTGCGTTTCTACAAAAATGCGAATAACGCCTTTGACAATACTTTTCCCATCTGTACGGGACACCGTAATGGCTACCACTTTGAACCACTTGTCCAAGGATGAGCGGAATTCCGATTTCCGATGGTTTTCACGGCCTTCCGATTTCGAAAAAAAAAACCTGAAAATTCGGAAGAAACCGCACATACCACGAGATTAGGAACTTTTACACTTTTCCTTGCCAAATCCCTAGAATTATTTCGGGCGCTGAACTCCGGATTTGAGGTCCGTCTTAACTTTTCACAAAGCTAGGGGGTGATTATTGCAAGTATAAGCTTAAGTTTTTCAAAAGGCTGCAGTCATTATGGCAAGAAAGTTAAGAATTTCCTCGCTGAACGATTTCTGAATTCCAATGGTTGTTGGCGGTTTCCGATTTCCGAAATTGAGAAAGGTCGTTTCGAGGATTACGAAAATCAGAAAAAGATTTTATCATCCGTGTCCCGCCGAAGTGGGACACGCTTCAAATCGATTTCTCTGCCGCAAGGAGGAACTACCAAAACCTACATAGCTTCAATCTCCAGAAGAGGAAGCCGCGTCCCAACTAGGAGGCGCGCGTGTCGAGCTGTTGGGGTGACCAAGATAATAGATCGCTTGATCGATGTACCACTCTCCGCTAATTTTCCCTTGACCAACATTCCTCCAAATCTTTCTTTCTCACCCTTCATTTTTGTTCCTTCTTCTCAATTCCCTTCGTTTCTCTTACGAATTGTTCGTATAGTGATCCTGTATTACCGCATCCGAGCGTTGTTCTCTTCATGGTATGTCATTAGGACCGAATCGTTTTATATTTCCGAGTGATTCACACACAAACAACTGTAGAAAAGTTACTTGATGAACATGCTATTAAGAAAAGGAAATAGCAAGAAAGCAAGAAAATGAACAAAAGAAATGTGAGAATGTTGGCCGCGAAAAATCAGCGGTTGATCTCAGATACTCTTTTCCATGACGGGCCCACCCCACACGCTCTCAATAGCAGCACCAGCTTCCCCTCCCCTCAGGAAGAATGAAGGTAACGTCAGTATGGACCCGGAAGAGACTTTGCGTTTCACTGCTGGAGGTTGGCGCAAACTCGGTGCCTTATGCTATAACGCCGGTGCACCGAGTTTGCGCCAACACTGTGGAAATCTGAGGTCTCTTCCAGATCCCCCGCCGATGTATAATAGTCAACTTATACTGACCTACATTAGACTTGGATAAAGCATTTGTGATCCGCCCGGCAGGTCAAGTTCAACAACATATTTAGGTCTTTATAAGAAAAACTGCGAGTTGAGATAATACAAAAACGGCTGTATAGTTGAGGGTTACCCACGGAAACAGATGGCTGCGAACACCTTAGCCAACGCTTGCGCTGCGTCACGTGCGCCCTACTGAGAAATGTGGTGATCGATCGGCGCATGCGACAGGTTGCGCGGGCTTCTGAAGGCGGTCCGCAGCCATCTGTATCGCGGCTTCCACCACCATAAAACCAAATTGAATGCACCTTATGGTGAATTTTCCCTTCTATCATATAATTTTGCCTTTCAAAGAATATTGTTTCCCCCGGAACGCTGTTTGTTTTTTCTGGAAGCAATGTAGCTCTGTTGACCCCATTGCTGTGTTTTTGGGATTCTGTATCGAACGGACGGTATCACGAGCTCGATACAATTCATCCATCATTTACTAGCTACAATATGGAAGCAAAAAAGATGGAGCAATTACCCGTTAACTTTATTCAAGCCAGTGTGTCCCACTGGTAGGGCACGACATACGGTGACGTAGTTAATGATATTGCACGAGGTGCGAAAGGTGAGCTCAATTGAAAATAGGCGTGCTCAGTGGATGGTTGGATTACTTGTACGAAGTCTGCAGTCTTGCGGTGCTGGTATGTGCTGGTCCCAAACACCTTGTATGGTCTGTCGCCTTGACTGGACCACTCACTTTTTGAGATGTACCGAAATTTAGATTCGTTTTCATGTGTTGAAAAAATCGTTAGAATTTTTTTCACAGGATTCCAAGCAGAGTAATTTTCTGAGTGGGTCACCGGATGTGTGCCGACCATGATGTGGCAGCAAGCCTTAAAAAAAGGTTATCCAGGCAGAGTATTTTCGTTTGGTGGTCATTAGGCGTACATTCCACCCGACTGCCGCCTTAACACGGGAACTGGTTTTTAAAAAGTGCCATTTGTGCAAAGAAAACGATAAAAACATTGCCTTTTTTCGATGGATATTTTTACTTCTTGCTCATTTGGCGAATTTGCGATTTTAAAATTACCATGTTGATGTTGTTCTGCTAAATCCGAATAAAAAGAATTATGGCTTCACATTCCCAAAGTTATACTTCATCGTTTCGCTGCCGACGACTTTTGCACCAACAATCCATTCAAAAATTTCGATAATTACCAATGAAAGTAGACATGTCGAGGAAGCCAGCTGCAGCGAGGCGCAGAAGTTAATTTTACTCGAAGGAGGTGTGGTCGATTGTGTTGAGATATATCTTCAAAAGAATTACGGTGCCTTATAGTTGATTTCAAAAATGTGATTTTTCAATTTTGGGGTCAGAACATGAAAAGAAGACGCGGTCCTAAGTCCAACATGTGTTTGTGGGAGTTGAAGTGTAGCCTTAAGTGCAGGATAACATCAGCCCTCCCCAAATTACAATCTCTTAAAGGTTTGAATTAGGCATGATAAGCTTGCCCACACTTTTGCACGAACATTACGGAACCGAGTCACCCAGAAATTTTGCTCTGTCGTGGCCCTCACATCCATGAGCAACTCAGCTCAGCGGCGGCACTTCCCGGTGATTGGATCTGGTCCCCTACATTCAAAGAACCTTTCTTCTGTGCTATACAAAAAAGTATTTCCAGACCACGCTTTCAAAAATTGGATCAACAGTATTTCTGGGAAATTTCTCTGTACTTCAGAGAGAGATAACGAGCCAGGGCCCTTTCTCCCATAATGCAGCCAACTAGGTACGTGCCGTCCTCTAACAGAAGCTGCCTTAACAGAAATCGAACTGAGAGTTATGCTACTTATAAAATCAGTGAGAAGTTCATAAAATATGTACTTGCGAAAATTCAATTAAACCATCTTACCACAGTTCTACAACCCTGCAAAAATTAGAGTTGGTGTGTAAAAGCGTAACCATCTGGGGAAGAAAACGACAGAAATATGTGTGGAGAGTGGAAGAACTGTGAATGAAAGAAGTGAATTTCTGTATTGATACAGACAGAATAAAGCCAACAGAGCCAGCTGATCACAATTATACGGAGATGAATGCGAGAAATACACAATAGAGCGTAGCCAGACTGTTTGTTGATCACCAGGATGAAAAATTGATAATAAATGGGCGCCGCCGCGAGTTGTTTCAGACGCTGAATATCACGCCGTAATTTCCAGCAAGCCCCCAGTAAAGCCTCCTACAATTATGCTAACGTTCCTTAAAACAAGCAAAGAAACGAATCCACAAGAATCAGTAAATAGCACAGTTTAGGACTTCAAAAATGCCTAAGCGCTCTGCCTTTATAAAGCAGAACGTTGAGCCAATTCCTTTACATAGGTTGGTTACTGTGCTTCCTTAGGCCCAAATTCCAGGTCACGATTGCATATCCGACACACGCTTTGCGGTCGCGCGACTATCAGAGTCGGAAGTTTCAAAAGCCACAACCGCGGATCTGTTGGCTGACACTCAATGGAGGTGGGTTTTAGAAACTGGAAACTAACTTAGTGGAGAAAACTGTATAAAAAAGCCATATCAGGTCGGCTTTGGCGCTGGAAATGACTATCTTATCTCTAGGAAGTAGCGTTGAAGCTGAATTGATGGAAAGGAGTGTAATTTCTTGCGCATTCACAAAACTACAAATTGCCACTTCTTCGCAAAAATCGAATATTCGAAAATTTGCGAACAGCAGACTAAATTTGATTCTGTGAATGCAGAAAAAATTTCACTCTGTCATAGAATTCTGCAGAAGTTTCCCATACTTGGTGTCACAGAAGCCAAAGCGAGTACAAAGCGTATCGAGATAGAGGCGAAAAAATCGATTGAACGGAGTATTCAAAAATACTCCGGGGAGTCCTCACTATTAGCTACAGTTGGGTTCTCCTTGAGAGAGTGCGTGCTATTTCACCTTAGCAAACCCAACTGTAGCGCATGGCTAACTTCCGTTCCATGGAATCCCAGCCTACTCAGATATTTATTGGGGAGTTCCGTGGTAAATAGACCTGATTAAGGTATGGTTATCTCTCCGGACGAGGAATAAGGGGCAGAGACGTTATTATGCTCTCCCGGGGACGTCTGCCTCACAAAGGAGACCACAATAAGTCATAGTGACCAAATTCCCGATGAAACGTACTTTCCTAGAACCATTTTCCGGACAAAAGAAGTCCGAATATGCCCATCGCAGCTGCCCTAGACCTACTCTGAAAAAAAAAAAGATATGAGCGCTTTTCTAAAGCTTCGCGACAAAGGTAAGGAGTTTCATGGGTTTACGCATGTGGAATTTTTGAGGGTGTTTTTATCTTTTTTTCGGATTTTACTAAAAAGCTTATGTATGTAGGGGTAATCTGGGGTGCTGAACACGAATCTAGTAGAGGTTCGCTTGTGGAAATTTTAAAGGTCAGCTGTCAACAGGTGACAGTGAGAGAGAGGCGCAGTGTGGGTGTCGCCAAATTGGCGATCAGAATTCTGTAAAAATCTTCTCCGCGCAGATATCAGTGGGAAACATCAGCTTGGTGCCCTCGAATGACATTTCCCACCGCGGAGGAGGAATCATGCGCTGGAATCAAAAACAACAGATTCCTCCTCCATCTCCGTATAAAACTACGATGATGCCGGGGTGGGAAAGCTTCCACCCTTTTCTCTTTTCTCCTTTCGCTATAAAATCTATCTTGAGTGATTTTTGCGCTTCTTCATTTTAATCCTTGGAGAAACTCGGGGGGAATGGGAAATTGTATATTTTGTGCGCTTATCTGAAAAAGGAGGTTCCACTGAGGGTCTGCTACTTATTGTTAGCTTAGTTTATTGTATGCATATATTCTTCATTTTTGTATGTTAATCATTGCATTGCGCTTGTTGTATCGTTTGTTATATTTTTTATGTGGTTTAATTACCCAAGTTTGAGGTTGCGCATAAATCGTCGTGTTGTTCGTGTTCACAACCGTGAAGTTCTGGAGCCACGTGTTATTTTGCTTATGGTGCATCGGCAACGATCGGACAAGGACCGTCAGATTCAGTGGTACGCTCATTCGTACTAAACTTTTTCTTGTACTTTCTGCCATATTCTGCGCTGATTGCAGTTGCGCTACTGGAAATCAATTCTCCTGATCTCACCTATCTGCGCCTTACTCTTATTCCCCTTTTGCTGAGTAGGTGCACAATTTTTCTGAATTATCCTCCGGAATTCCTTTCGCGCACAATTTTCTCTCCATCTAGCCAATCAGCTTCCTGCGGTTGTCTCTGCCAGTTGTTATGTCGGGTCCGATTTCGCTAAAATCTCAAAAAGGGCTTCTCACCCGTTATTGCAACAATTTGGAAAGTATAATTGTTAAATGCAAGGACACCGTGGCCCTAGATCACGTTCCAGGACAAGACCCTTCGCTCGCTCAATCAACCCAGTCATTAGGTCTGCAGCTTAACGCAACTTCTGCTCTCGTCAGCGAAACATTGTCTAAGTTTGCTGCTATGGTTGACTCGTTGCTCGATTCTTTAACGGAAGAGCAAGAGGCGCAAGCGCAGGATTACATTGATAAAGCGCATCAGATCCTCGACCGTGCGCAAACCCTGTATATTGAGATGGAAGCTAACCGCATTAGCGCCCGCGACTGCGCTATGGCGGGTGCCAATTCCTTTGATGCTAGTTTTCTAAATAGAGCTGATGCTGGAATTGAGAAACCCAGGCTTCCTGCCATTCCTATACCAATATTTTCCGGAAAAGTATGGGAATTTGATAACTTTTGGACTTTGTTTGAGTCAAATGTTCATATGCAACCGATTTCAAAGCTCCAAAAGTTCAATTATTTGATTAGTGCGCTCCGTGGAGAAGCTCGGGAATCTGTGAGCAGATTCACGGTGACCGAGGCTCATTATGATCATGCGATTGACTTTTTGCGTAAGAAGTACGGAGATGAGTCACGTCTCATCGAAAGTGTGCAGTCGCGCCTCGAAAAAGCGCGAGCGGAGGCGCCGAATCTGGAAGGCCAACGGCGCCTACTCGACCATATCATGCCATTAGCGACCCAACTCGAGGAACGGGGGGTTTCGCTTAATGGATCATTTCTTACGCAAAAGGTTCTATCCAAGTTTACGCCACATATCCAGCGCAAAGTACTCGAACGTCGCATGACGACTTCTGCACCTGGAAGCACGTGGGTAATGAGCAGTATGCTGTCAGATCTGGACAATATTTTGGAGACTGAGGAGCGCATAACACATATGGTTCAAAAACCTACGATGTTGGATAACCCAGCACGAAATCGTGGTTCTAACAATTATAAGCAGTCCTACGCCAGACAAGATTCTACGACGTGTATGTTTTGTCGATCCTGCGGTCACAAGTCCTTTGCTTGTACTAAGTACGCCAGTATAGAGGATCGGAAACGAATCTTCCATGAACACAACCAATGTGTCAACTGTGGCATATCAGGACATTTCATCATGGACTGTACAAGGACCGGCTGCCGGCGGTGTGATGGCAAGAAACACCATCATACTTTGTGCCCAGCCCGCAAATCACCAGAAAAAGCTGCGCACGGGCAACCCACCTTCAAGAGGAAGGATACGGGGCATGACACGCCAAAAGTCGGTATGACTTTGAAGCCACCGTCTTCAGAAAGGAACAAATCAAAATTCTCAAAGGTCAGAAATGCGCAGGCGCATACAATAGATACTAGCGCGATTCAGGAATCACTCCGAAAGTGACAGGGACTGCGCAGATAATTCGGGAATCGTCCTTTCTGCGGTCAACACTGATATCACGTATTGTGACAACAGAACAGAAGCCTATGCCATGCAGAAGTAATGTCCTGTTATTGACAGGTGTTGCAAAAGTGAAAGATAAGATGCGCAACCAATGGAAAGAGGTTGAGATTTTATTGGACACAGGCGCCGATGAGTCATTCATCACTAACGAGTTAGCGGGAGAGTTAGGGCTTGTTTGTAGCGCTGAAAAGGGTCTCAATGTTTTCACTTTTGGTGCAACAACACCCACACACACTACGTGTGGGGTAGTGACATTGGATATTTGGGATGCGCAAGGGAGCAAACACGAAATGTGTCTCCTGACTGCGCCAATACTTTCCGCCACGAGTAAGACGGCAAGGCTCAGCGCTGAAGATGTGCAATTCATCGAACAACGTAATATTTCGCTATCCAAGCCTGACTGGAAAACTGGGTCGAGACCACAAATTCTCTTAGGATGTGACCAGCTATGGACACTTCTGGACGTTCCTCATCAGCGCTTCCGATTGCCATCAGGGCTACATCTGATTCCTTCCAAGTTGGGGTACTTACTCACGGGGAAGCAAGATATTCCGGAACTATGGCACCAGAAGGAAGAAATCCATACCTACACCACATCCGTGAATTCTCTCGTCAATTTTGATGAAGAGTTAGAAAGATGGGACAAGTATTGGACTCTCGACTCAGCTGGCGTCTGTGAGTTCACGGGAACGAAGAACGCGGAAAAAGATGCGACAAACGAGAAAGTAGCGCAATTCTTTGAAACAACGCTAGAAAAACGCGACGATGGATATTACGTCCGTTTCCCATACAAAGAGGACCACCCTCTTTTGCCGAGTAATAAGGCGATTGCGCTGAGGCGGTTGCATTCGGTGGTACAATCGCTGAGGAAAACTCCTGCGCTACTCGACGACTACGATAGAACTTTCAAAGACCAGAAAGAGAAAGGAATCATCGAAGAGGTCCCAGACGCCTCATGGGTTCAAGGTTCGATTGTACATTACATACCGCATCAGGCCGTCGTGACTCCTCACCAAAGAGACCACCAAATTGCGCATAGTTTTTGATGCTTCCGCCCACTTCAAGGATAGTCCATCATTAAATGACGTACTTCATCAGGGTCCACTAATCTTACCTGATTTGTACAAAGTGCTTTTACGTTTTCGTATGCCGAAATTTGCCATCATTTCTGACGTTGAAAAAGCATTCCTACAAGTCCGTCTCCACGAGGCTGATAGAGATGCGACAAGGTTTCTGTGGGTGAGGGACCTCAATGCGCCGATTGATGAAAATAACATCATAACCTTTCGATTTACTAGGGTGACATTTGGACTGAAATGTGTCGCCTTACCTGCTCAGTGGTACTATTCAACATCATCTACGACATTTCGTGCAAGATCACGCTCTCGCGAATGAAATTCAGGAAAACCTTTACGTCGATAACCTCATCCTTTCGGCGGAAACCGAGGATGAGTCGCTACTGAAGTCAACCGCTGCGCGGAGCATTTTCTGCGAAATGGGCATGAACTTGAGGCAGTTTCTGTCCAATGATCCGACTCTGCGCTATAATCTACCACAGGAAGCATCTGCTGACTCAATCGTGCAAAAAGTCTTGGGACTTCCGTGGAATTCAGAGACCGACCACATGTGCATCACTTGCACAATGTCGGTCTCTGACAAGCTCACAAAACGGATGGTTGCGAGTGGGATAGCCTCCATATATGACCCACTCGGTTGGCTTGTTCCTCTACTTACGCCAGCGAAAAAGTTTCAGCAGGACCTTTGGAGACAGCAATTTGACTGGGATATTGAATTGCCGGAAGAAATATGCGCTCAATGGAAACAAATTGCGCGAGACATCGATGGTTATCAAACTTCCATCCCGCGACAACTTTGTGACACCTCCAAACCCCATGACCTGGCAATTTTCGCCGACGCAAGTGAGATCGCCATTGCCGCATGCGCTTACTTATTCAATGAGCAATCGGCTGCCTTGGTTATGGCTAAGGGAAAACTGCCATCGATCAAAACTAGCGTAACCATGCCAAAATCCAGAAATGAATGCGCTTACGTTAGCAACGCGTCTTGCTTTCTCTATAACTCAGGCGCTGAAATCTCACATATCTCGTCATCCTTGGACAGTGTATCTTTTCTCCGATTCCCAAATTGTTTTACGTTGGTTGTCGTCACCGACGAATGCGCAGCTGGGTGTTTTAGTAGGGAATAGATTACGCGAAATTCGAAAGATTGCGCAAGCGCTGACCGATGAAGGTGTGACAGTGATGTTTGGCTACGTTAACACTTTGGAGAACCCCGCAGATGCTGGAACAAGAGGTCTTTCCAGGGATAGGTTGGAAAACCACATTTGGTGGACAGGACCACATTTCCTGAGACAGCCAGTCACACAGTGGACTAATATATTCTACCCCTGGTCAGCTCGAGAGAGCACTTCAGTTGTGGAGAGAGACAACGATGAAATCGCTTTTGTCAATGCAGCTCACACTGAAACGCCAATAAGGACCGACCTCCTCTCGTGGGATAAAGTTAATTCGTTTTCCTCTGGAAAACGTACGGCGGCAAGAGGTCTCCGATTCATTAAAGAGAACATTGCGACCCCTAGAGGAGACAGTAAAGGAGAGAATACTAGGGAATATTCCAGAGCTGTTGGATATTGCTGACTCTTCGGACCCTCTGTCAGGGGCAGAACTCAGGTCGGGAAGAGTCGCACTCATTCGCAATCACCAGGCGATCCACGTGACCAAAGAGAGCAGAAAATCAATGGAAAACAGTCTGAGACTATACCAAGATGAGAATAAATTATGGCGATCGAAAGGACGCTTAGGCAACTCCTCCCTTGGACAGGATGCGCAGAATCCCATATTCATTGCGCCGAACACGTCGCTGGCACTCATGATCATTAGGGAGGCCCACGGTGAGTACCATAAAGGTATTGATCACACTATATCTACTGTACGAGAACAATATTGGATCCCTAAGTTGCGCCAGCAAGTTCGGAAGGTCGTAAGCAAATGCGTGAAATGTCGCCGCTTCAATGCGCTACCTTATTGTTATCCTGAGACAACAGATCTTCCGGATTTTAGGGTACTGAGATCTCATCCGTTCCAGCACATAGGATTAGACTTCTTCGACCTGCCTCAGTGTCATGAAGACGGACAACAAGTCACGTTATATGGATGTATTTTCACATGCACCGTGACGCGCCTGATTCATCTAGAAGTGGTACGCACCATGGCAACAGAGGAATTCCTGAATGCGCTGCGTCGGTTCATAGGACGCCGTGGATGTCCCGAAACTATAACCTGCGATAATGCACCAACCTTCCTGCTTAGTGAAAAAATTTAGGAAGTTCTCCCTCCGCACTCAATATCGGTGCGTCACAGGTAGTGGCAAGTCGGGAAATACAGTGGAGGCATATCACGCCGTATGCACCTTGGCAAGGAGGATTCTATGAGCGCCTTATCCAATCTATCAAACATGCTATCTATAAAGTTCTACGCGGCGCAAGGCAACGCTCTTTTGACAGCATTCATACGTTTGTCGTGGAAGCTGAGGCTTGTCTGAATTCTAGACCCCTCACGTATCAAGGTTCAACGCGCGAAGAGCTGAGTTCAGTCCGCCCGATTGATTTCATACAACGAGACATTGTGGTATCCTGAGCCTTCCAGAGCGATCTGATCCTAACGATAGCGATCCAGAATTTTTGCCACCGGAAGAGGTCAGATCGCTTCAGTACCGCCACCAAGTCATGGACGCGCTAAATTCCTCATATAAGGAAGTGGAACGTTTTGGGCCATTTGGCAGAAACAATATCTTCCTGCGCTTCGCGAAACACATCGAAAACAGACATCGAATGCTCGACTTGGCCAAGAAGGGCCCATGATAGGAGACGTAGTTCTCGTCAGCGACCCGGTGCTGCCTAGGAACGATTGGAAGATGGGACGCATAACGGCACTCAGACGCAGCGTTGATGGTGAAGTCAGGGAGGCTGAGCTGGTTACAGCAACGCAACGGAAAATCCGACGTCCAGTAAATCTGTTGATCCCACTGGAGATTCAAGAGTCCAGGAGCGCTATTCAATCCTCGTCTGAGGTTGCGCGCGAAAATGGAGGTCATGAAGTTCTGGAAGCGCGTAACAACTATAATTTGCGACCTCGAGCGCCTATATGTTATGCGCCGAACACCATCACGTCTATCAGAACACCAGTGCTATCGCGCTCTAGGAAATGGTTCCTTTTTCCACATCATGATCCTCTCCCTGGTTCACGTGGTATGCGGCGGTAATGCAACGTTCATGCGATTGTCGTGCGCTGAAAAGGGGGTTGTAGTTACTGGAGATGCGCCTCGAGACTTTGAAATCTGCGCTAACGATATTTGCCAATTGCATCACTTCGTTAAAGACCCCCACTTGGTCAAATTTCCACCCGCAACCACATTGAATCCTTTCAAGGTACTTCTCAAATGGCACACAAACGGACAGTTAGCCGTGATGGAATTGACATGTCATGGTATTGATTTCTGTGAAAACCTTGATTGTTGGGTATGCGCTTCCGTACTACTTAACCCGGAATGTTGGCCAATAGGTGCGATTTTACTCACGGCTCTAGCTCTATACGTACTAGTCGCGCTAATTTATTTGGTGCTGTATGTGCCTATTACTATTGGCAAACCCGTCCGCATTTTAATGAAAGGCTTGCGGTTTTTCTGTGTATGCGCCATACGAGCACTGGGTTATTGTTGCTGGCAACTAGTGCGCAAAATCCGACGAAAACGACCTTCAAAGAGCAACCGTATAGCAGCAGCATTGGCAATAGTCCTGGTTGTAATATCACAAGATCCTTACGCAACTAGAGCTTGTCAGGACGTCAATGTTCTAGAGCATCATTCGACGCGCTGTTTCCAAACTCGACATGGGACGCAGTGCAGTGTCTCGCTTGCAGAGGTCCTGAAACTCAACACCTTCAAGCAAGAAGCATGTTTGCGCTTACTCCGCAATTCGACTTTGGCGGCAAATATCAAAATTCGATGGAGAGGTCTTTACTTGCGATGTGAACAAGAAACTATATATTTCACACGCTCAACAGGCCTTAACGTTATTGATAGTAAGCGCTGTCCCCATATGGGATCTTGTTCAGGACAAAAATGCGCCGGAATCAATGCAACTAGCCTTATTCCGGAACTAGAACCAGGAAACCCATATCCTGGTCGTACGGGTTGTCTTGAATCTTGTGGAGGGTTTGGTTGCGACTGTTTTTACCTCAGCTCAGGGTGCCTGTTTTATCGAATTTACGGAACGCCGTTGAATACGAAAATTTATGAGCTGTTTCGTTGCATGCGCTGGACTGAAGAGGTTAAATTAGAAGTCATCGTGGAAGATATTCTCCGAAATAAAACTGTGCAAAGTTATGTTGTGCAGGTTCTACCGAACAATCCGGTGGATATCTCTTCTATACGGGTGACTATGACAATGCTAGCGCTCCCTCCAACACCAAAGTTGAGTAGCGAATTCGTCACGGATGGCGTAGATACTGCAATATGGACAGGGACAATAGCTCCAAATCTCCGTTGCAACTCCTTTGTTGAGGCGAGTTCGATGAATTGTACCTTTACTGAGGACTGCAGATGCACCGCAGCCGAATCTAAGGTTAATTGCGCATGCTCCCCGGCCAATATCGACGAAGAATTCAACCGGATTCAGCATAAATTACCAGTAAAAACGGCTTATTGGGAATTGAGAAAACGCCTAAATTCTTCCTTGATTGCGAAAATTCCACATTTGGTATCCTCAGAAATTGTAGTCGATTTCCGGCAAACATGGGATATGGCAACCATTGAAGTTAGCAACCAAGTGTGCAAAATCGAAAACAGTCAATTAATAGGTTGCTATCATTGCGCTGCAGGGGCAAGCGCTAATGTGCGATGCTTCTCTGAAAAATTGATTCTAGGAGAGATACTATGCGCTAAGCACTCTTTTGTAATACCTTGCGCTCCGGAAAATCCTGAATCTCTGATTCGACTTCAGCTTGATTCAGCGCGCCAATTGCTTGAATGCACTGTCTCATGTGGCCAGGTGAAAAAATACGTTCAAGATCAGTGGGATACTAAAATATGTCAATCCTGTCGATTATTCAGCGCTTCTTGTTTTCCAAAGCAACAGCACAGTTTACGATGAGATTAAATGGCCCGATTTCGGACATATTCTAGACGTGATGCTAAATTGGTATAAAACGCTAGTACTAGTTTTTGCGATGCTAGCGCTACTATTGCTGATGTCCTATTTTTACATAAGTAGCTTTGGCTTTCGAGTAATTCGTTTCGCATTCTACTTAATGTGGTCAATCAGCTGTGTACCGATACGGGTCGTTCTTTTCCTCATGTGCACTCTCGAACATCGATGCGCCGAACAGCGACTGTCAGCAAAAAAGAGCGCTTAGTCATCAAGCGCATCGATGCCCGTATTCTCGTGCGCACTGTTAAAGAAACGTTGTTTTCAAAAAAAAAAAATTTAAAGAAATAACAGATTCCACAGGAACGCAAGAAAAAAAAATTATAGGTGCGCTCAATTGTTGAATTTTATTTCATTCTTAATGTTTCAGATTATGGAGGACCTTCGTGAGCAACTGCGCCAAGTCAAACATCAATTTCGAGAGCTCAAGCGAGCACTTCCGCCTCTTCCTACGCCCATGGAACTCTACGGCAGTATTGTTCAATATTGTTTTGAATTCCACGAATGCACAGAATCCGTGCCGATCTTAGAAGAACGTTTAAGAAGACTTCGTATCTCGAAAGATGAATTTAATTCTCGTTTGTGTGAAGCAGACTTCTTAGACCTGAGGGCGGAATATTTGCGCTTGAATTTCTTGTTCATAAGATCCCAATTGCGCACTTTGTTCTCTTTGCCTATCCTACTCTTGGCGCTAAAACGGACCACAACCGTGGAGTGGACGCTTCTCATGGACCAGCCACAGGAAATACGAGAGGACGAACCTCTTCTAATGAAACTGGACACCATTGAAACCATTACGAATGACCAGCTTCAGACGCTCGCCACGGTTCGTTCTACATTGGCAGATCTACGAATCTCTCTGCAGCATGAGGAAAAAGTTCGTAATTTCCATTTCCAAGACGAGATGCGTGCTGCAATGGAAAACCTTCAAAAGCTCGTGGCCAATTCTACAGACTCGCTCAAGCGCCATCTACAACTGTCCCTGTCGGCGCGGGAGGGCATCGAGATTCGGGACGAGAACGAAATCATCGTGGACAATGCCGCGTTCATGGAGGCCGTTGCAATAGACGCTGATGCGCCTGACGAGATGGAAACAGACTCAGACAGTGATGGCAGCGCCGAAGCTGACGAAGGATTAGACAATGCTCATGCGCAAGAGGAACAGCCTGGCAATAACGATGATGATGCGGAAAAAGAGGTGAGAGAGGATCAAATGGACAACGCGCGCCGTATCCAGGCTTTGATTCAAGACAACGAGCAAGCTCTTCGAAATTTCGAGGACACAATCGACCAGCTCGAAAGAGAACCACGATGCAATCCGAGAAAGTTCCAAAACGGCGGTATTTTTCGGAGCGAAGAAAGATTTATGCGCTGTGCCTTCTGTGAGGTTCCGGGTGTTCACTATTCGGACTCTTGCACAATGGTCAAGGATGTTGAACGACGCCGAGAGCTTGCGCGCACTACTGATAGATGCAAATTCTGTCTGGAAAGATCGTGCGCTGGGGATAGAACCTGCAAGAGGTATTTTACCAGATGCCGCCACTGTAGTCAACCAGGCCATCATCCGGCGCTCTGCGATTTGCCGGAACGCAGCGCTATAATCAGAAACAGACTAGACAACGCTCGTGAAGGAAGATGGGAATGCATTCGTCGCCTGCGAGACCTTCACCGAGACCTCTCACTTTTCTGGCACTAGGTTTCGTGAGGGGGGAGTATCGCCAAATTGGCGATCAGAATTCTGTAAAAAAAATCTTCTCCGCGCAGATATCAGTGGGAAACATCAGCTTGGTGCCCTCGAATGACATTTCCCACCGCGGAGGAGGAATCATGCGCTGGAATCAAAAACAACAGATTCCTCCTCCATCTCCGTATAAAACTACGATGATGCCGGGGTGGGAAAGCTTCCACCCTTTTCTCTTTTCTCCTTTCGCTATAAAATCTATCTTGAGTGATTTTTGCGCTTCTTCATTTTAATCCTTGGAGAAACTCGGGGGGAATGGGAAATTGTATATTTTGTGCGCTTATCTGAAAAAGGAGGTTCCACTGAGGGTCTGCTACTTATTGTTAGCTTAGTTTATTGTATGCATATATTCTTCATTTTTGTATGTTAATCATTGCATTGCGCTTGTTGTATCGTTTGTTATATTTTTTTATGTGGTTTAATTACCCAAGTTTGAGGTTGCGCATAAATCGTCGTGTTGTTCGTGTTCACAACCGTGAAGTTCTGGAGCCACGTGTTATTTTGCTTACTTCCAACGAGGAGAGCGTTCAATGTTGTCTGCTGGGAAAGCTCCATATCGGCTTACGCTATTCCCAGCCGTTTTATCGTTAATATTAGCCATTTCAACCGCTCGGGGAATAACTCGTCCAATTTTTACCCCATAGCAAAAACAGTGGTTATTCCTGAATTTGCATGCAGTTTTCGTCGGTTTTTTCGTTACTTTCTAAGCCATAGTACTAGCTTCAAACCTTCTGATTCATAACATATAATCGATACCATTTTTGGAGCATGTCTGCTGCCTTTAATATGTTGTAGGGGAGGACAGTGCTCAATATTTCATACTCCAAATTCGGCTAAATGCCTCAAAGATTCAAAGAAGATTTCCAAAAGTGGACATTTTCATAGCTTTGCCAATAGAAAAGGGTACACGAATGACCATTTTACGGGCGTTCAAAAAAAGTGCCTCGGATTGAGCCTAAAACTTGTTCCTAAGAGTTGTTTTTGAGTGCTGATTACGAATCTGAGGCTGATTTGTCAATCTACGAGAAGTACAATCTGGTTTGCTCCGAAGTTCCGGAAATGGGGGGAAATTTTGCTGCCTAAACAGTGACTCTTTTGACGATTTCGGAGAAAGCCACAATGAAATTGCAGACTCCATACTCAATCTCGCGGCGTTCTTCACAAATTTCCGTCATGTTTCACAAAAAAGTGCATCCCGCCACGAGCGATCTCTTCAATTCGCTTCGACGATTTGAAATCGCTGGACGGAGCGCTTCGTCCAGCGATTTCAGATCGCGGCAGCTATGTGTTGGTCGCTTCGACTTCCAGTCATGAATCGGGCTTGAAAGTTGGGAGTGAACCAAATTTTGAATAAGCCTACGGGGATTTCAGTTTGCGATAGAGGAGAATAAAACACTGAAGACCAATCTCCGGAGACATTACAGTGAGTGCGACTTGCAATTTTTTTTGCGATTTTCCAGGTGTTCTTCTGCAGAAGCTTTCCGGAGAGGATTTTTACACTCTACATAACGTCGGCACGGATTCGAAAGGGACTTTGCGTTCACTGTTGTAGGTTGGCGTGCAAACTCAGTGCCCTATGCTGTAACATAGGTGCACCGGGCTTGCGCCAACCTCAAATAGTGAACGCAAAGTCTCTCTTCAGGATCCACGCCGATGTTATCAGATGATTCTAAAACACATGGTGACAAAATGAATAGTGACACCACAGAATCCGAGGTCACTGCTCCAGTCTCTTCCCATGTACCTTCTATATAAGAGTAGACGAGGTGAAGGAGATGCCAGGAACCGGTAAGTTGAGAAGTCTGCCCTTTTTCTCGCTGTTTCCCAGTGGGGACACTACAAGTGCTTTCACGAGAAAGAATCTGGGGCTGTTAGAAATCTGAAAATTTCTTTGGAATGTTTGCGGGATATGCCCACCAGACCTTCTTCCTACCTATCCGACTTCCTGCCCAGAGTTGAGGTTGGAATTTTTAGAGCAGTGAATATCAGCGGGCAAAGAGTGTTGAGATAGGATAGGAAAATATTGCGAAAAAAAAACAAGTGTAATGTTATTGTTTGGTTAAGAACAGTGCATGAAATTAGGTTGTGTCAGCTCACTTATTGTTAGAGCCCTTCCCGGCCTGAAAACCAGTGCGATGCCCACCAGCATCCCTTTTCCGAGAACTACTGCCTGTTAAGATCGTGTTTACACTTGGAAAAATGAAAACGAAGATTCGCACTTGTAACAAAAAGGCCAAAAACATAGGATTACTTTGCAACACATCCAAGCCGATGTAAGTTACTTGTGACTTATCTCAGAGTTATTTAAGTTACATGCAACTTATCGACGGAACACCGCGTGCAGTAGGTTTCCGATATATTACATGTAACTTAAATGACACAAAGATAAGTCATAAAGTAACTTAGAGTCGGTCAAAAAAGACATTTCCATGAGAGTATACGACGCACTCTCGGGGTCAGGCGTAGAACTGGCGTTGCTGTCGTTCAATTGCCCAAGTTTGAGGTACTTTCTGACCGCATAGTGGCAGGGGGAAGACTACGCAAAGCGTCTTCCGCTTAGCGATATGGTCTGAAGGGCGCGCACGGATGCGTCCTTTGCATCGCGTGTGCCGTCTGCGTCGATTGATGGCTACCCACGGTTAATATATAAATAAAAGTTACATGTAACATAAGTGAAACTTACATGTAATATAAATCTATGTTGTACGTAATATAACTGTATGTTACTTGAGACATTCAAGTAAGTTACATTCATATTACAAGTAACTTGTTTTCATTTTTATGAACAACGGGACTACGAGATTTCAAGCGTCACATTTTCGACCGTTTTCGTCTCAAACGGGACTAATCGGACTAGGAGGTCTAGCAGTAACCTTTTTTTTAGTGAACCTCTTCAAACCTCACCATACGCTTCAAGCTTTCCCAATAATTCACTTCACACCGCTATAAGCAACTGGGGAGTAAAACGGCTCGTTAACACAACAGAATATAATGTTAAGGAAGAAACGCACGCGTGATCCAAGTCACCAGAACTTCTGATTGCTAGTCCGTCGCTTTGTCAAAAACGAATGAGCTCGTGTTCCTTGCGCAGTCTGAAGGAAGAAAATGTTTTCGTCAGGTGCAATAGAAGGGATGGTCCATCACCCTTTTTACGGCGAGATTCCTTCACTAGTCCATCGGCCGGGAATATATTCGCTAGATTCTCCACTGAGGGTAGCAATTAATATCCTTCTCCGCGCTTTTGTGAGGCTTAATTTTGGCCATGTTCATGCAAACTTTGAATTTCTCGATACATTCTGCGCGTCGCCGAAGTAATCTCATCCGGTGACAAAATTTGATCATTCTCGGCCGAATCGACTTGCAGTCGGCGCAGTTGATACAAATTGCAAACATGGAAAGTTGGGAAGGCGGTATTACATCGTAGAAAGCCAGATTACCGGGATCAGTGGTGTGCGTAATTACACGGTTTACGATTTACGATTTTAACGATCTATGTTGTTTTTGGCCTCGTAATTACGGTATACGATTTACGACATTTTGGGCCGTAAATCGTCATTTTTCGTAATTGAAAATACATGCAATGGAAGTAAAATACTATGCATTTCCAGTTGACCTGCACTACTATCACATTGCGTATAGTTCTTTTAGTCAGGAAAAGGAAGCAACTTCGGCACCTGACTGCAGCACAACCCGAATGTCAACCTTCAAGGTGATCCTATAATTATAGCGCGAAGCAAACGATTGAAGTCAAACACCTTTGATATCAGATATGTGTTGCGCGTCTCACTAGCTATCGTCTATGACCAGGGCTGTGCGGAATTCATTTTCAAGATTTTCGGAAACGGAAACGGAAGAAAAATGGCTGAAAATCGCCGGAAACGGAAATCCGGAAACGGAAACGGAAGTGAACTAAAAATTATAGTATGATTAAATGGTAGGTTTCTGTCGCTGCTCATGGCATGCAGATGTACTCTCTGTAGCTTGTGATCTTCAATCTATTCCCTCAAGCACCAGTGGGGCTACGGTCTAAAACTGCGAGCAAGCCGAGTACAAATAGATCTAAAGCATGAAAGGAAGACGTGCTGCTGCTGCAGGTTCTCCTAGTGAGCTGCAAACAAGTCTGCTTGAGCAACTTCTTTTCTAGAGTGCTGCTGACCTCTCTGATGTCGAGTTTCTACTCTTCTGACTGATTTTTCCAGTGCGATTGGTGTTCTACGAGGCTGCGTGGGTACATACATATGGGCATTCACCATTGTTGAGAGAGCAGATGTCCGTTTGAGGCCGATCCCAGAAGGTGATCTTTGAAGTACTCGATTTTCGGATATCAATTTTTGACGCTGAAAGGATAGTGCAGGAGCTGCGCATCACGAGAAAAAATAATTCTTCTAGTGGACCGAGATCATGCCTTTGTTGCGTACCTTGGCGAGGTTGGCGTCCTTGCTGCGAGCCATTACAAGGATCGCATTTCTGAAGCTCCGTTAAGAAGAAGGTGGTGGCTCAGAGACTCTCTTCATTTGAATAACGTGCTGCTGCTAGCACATGTAATGAGGGCCGCACTCCGGGCCAACATCGAGTTGAACCCCTCGTCGGCAAGCAACAGGTGCTAAGCTATGGCTGCAGCACAAGCTGCTTTGATGAGAAGATGGTCGAAACCCAGAACTGCGTTGGCAGCACGTGCTGCTAAAAACGAGGAGTTGGGGGCTATGGCGTGCAAATTCTATGGCGCTGAAGTATAACCCCGCGAGTGCGTGAGTGGCTAGAGTGACGAAGAGGAAAAGTTTCTACCTCTTCTGGTCCCTCAATCGGACGACTCTGATTTGTAACAAAGTATGGTAACAAAGTAACAACATCCAAAAATCGTGTAAGACTTAACTAGGGGCATCATCTTGACAGGCTCTACGACTGTTAGATAGTCTCCTGACGGTATTCCTGTTTCATCCCGTTATGCCGGGTGAAAGGATGATTGCTTCGGTGAAGATTTACCGAGCAGTTGGAGTGGAGAGCGGCGCTGGGGCTACGGTGGTGCAGTGCGATAAGGCGCTCCCCGGAAAGGGAATATGCTGGTTCTAATCTCGCTCCGGAGCCAAGCGTTTTGCGATCAACTCAGCACCTTGTGTAAACATACCATAACGTGCACTGCGACGTTAAACTGCAGTTACGGCAAAAAACATCCAAAAATCGTGTAAAAGTATGGTACTGATGCATGAAAGGGTAATGATCAGCCAATAGTTCAAAGCGCTTCGAAAAAATTTTTGATAAAGAGTTGTAAAAGCAAACTGTGATGATGATGAGACTGATAAACACGGTTCGACTGCAAGAATAACACAACTTACTCCCATGCGCAACAGTTACCTGAAAGCATGCTCTTTCTGTAGCCGCCAAGGTCAATGCCCACGTTGGGATCGTCCTGTGCGTTGGTGGAAGGGGGCGTATACCGTGTGACGATTGGAAGGAGCAGGACACCGATCCAAGCCGATCAGGATTAGACTCACGCTGGCAGATGATCGCAGAGGTACCGCGGCTTTGTGCGCTGGGAAGGCGTGACCATTCACCTTGTAGTACTATTTTCTTCCGTTTCCGGGCCCAAAACTCGAAAACGGAAACGGAACGGAACAGTTCTCAAAAAGTACCGGAAATACGGAAACGGGAATCGGAAACGGAACAGTTCCGCACAGCCCTGGTCTATGACGACGCAATGCAGTTTAAAGGAGCTCTTCACGATGAGCTTCGTCTTCTAGTTTCCAATGAGCAACAACTGTCCTGATTCCCAGAAATATATTAGGAGTCAAATAATAAAACGGAGCGCTCTAATTAAGCCAAAAACGGCTTCAGAGATTGTACCTGGCCCGCCGTTTGGGGTATGGGATATTTGTCGCTGTCATGAACGAAAGCGCTTGCAATAAATGGTAAGATCCGCGGCCTGTTTCCTTCAAGAAAAACGTGTAAATTCAAATCGCAGCTGGCGTGGCGGTTTAAATCTCAATCTCTGAGAAATAAACCGCCGCGCTAGCCGCGGTTTGAATTTAAACGTTTTTTCTTCGAGAGTACACAGAGCCACGAACGTAACTATATAGTCTCAAATCGCGGCGGGACCCACATCGGAGCAATGGCATTGGCAGTCGTAGAAACAGTTGTCGCGCGTCCGTCGCATTGACTTGTTGTCGCAAAAGGCTGACATATTGCAAATGTCCCGAAAGCCTGTAGCTGTCACTGTCGCTGTGCAGCGCACTGCAGCAACCGATAGGTTTTAGGCCGGGATTATACTTGACGCGACCAGCGACAGTACGTTATTTGCAGGAATGCCCATTTTAGATAGATTTTGATGGCAAACATTGCGTCGCGTCGCCTCGTCGCTGGGAAGAATGGTCCCGGCCTCAAGGCCGAGGTCGTACTACCATTGCAGGAGATGTGAGAAGGAAAGCAGTCTCCATTAATCGCGGCGATGCCGCACTTCTGAGAAAAATCGATTGTTTTGACGAGCAAAACAGCACCTCGCTGAGTGAAATTGGAATGATGATGTAATCATCCGGAGATCCGTTGAAATGTAGGTTACCCTAACCACATCTCGGAAATATGGAGCAAATACACATATCGCCGCGATAACATCGGCACCGCTCCTCATTAGAGCAACCGTTGTATGAAATCGCGGCGATATGCATATTTTCGGCAATGTAGTAAAAAGGAAGTGGCAACCATCATCGGATGAATATCTCACCCCATTCAACTCCACGACTGCCTTTGTGCTCATATAAACAACCTATTCCCTTCACCGCGCAAGATCGTCTCGATTGATCGATACCGCTATTTTTCACACATCGCCGCGACGGATGTATAAGGCCGGGATCACACTTCCAGCGACGAGCGACGCGACCCAATCGTTTACTTCATCCGTATCGACAAAGAAAATCGATATGCCTGCTGTGCAATGTCGCCAGTCGTTGGTCGTGGTAAGTATGATCCCCGGCCTTACCGCGTTCCGCGACAGGTAAAGTCGCTGTATCGCTGTATGTATGCTTGTAAAGCGCAGCTGTCGCCGACAGTGTGTAGCAAAAGTATACTGCACCACTTAGAGGAGGCTACCATCTACTTAGCTTTCACAGAGATCAACAAGAAGACCATGCGAAGACAGGATCACGACTGAAATACACGATGAACTAGATCAAGAAAAGGATGCCAGTACGTCAATGAAGGGAAAACGCAGCTGGAGCATAGTTCAGGAAATTAACTACGATACAGTGGCCAGGCACTACCCATTGCTCTAGTTCGTCCCAACCTGCATTCTTCAGAGTAGGGACTCGCACCCCATTCTAGCGCGCAAAAACTTTTTTTCACTAGTTTAAACGCATTTTCTGCGCTTGTTTGCCGCTACTAAGCTTGAACACATGGTAGATGATGACGTCTGTTAGAAGATATGCAAAAAGTCGTTACGTAGCCTCAAAGTTTGAAGCGCCGCACACTGTTCCGGCATTTCTGAAAATGGTCTTAATCCGCAACAGAGCAACAAACAGAAAAAGGCGTGAGCGCGACTTCCAATGCTAATTGTAATGGTAGCAGTAACGTCTTTCCGGAGTGAAAGAGACTTTCCGGGCAAACATGCCTAGCTTTTGCTTGCCAACATAAAGCGGTTTCCGAAATGGCATCCCATGGAATTGCATCGTGATGAGCAACTGAGATCGCTCGAGAACAGGCCCTTCCTTGCACTACTATTATGATGCCTTTTTGTGATCATATAGCACAGCGTGGGTGCGTATACTGTATCTGCAAGCGGGACACTGAAATCTGCGAAAAATGTATTTTTTTCCTTTCTGTACTCCCCTGCCAAATCTAAATATGACTTCAAAGAAGCAATAAATAGCAATAAATATCTTAAGCAAATAGTTCTTGCTTATTAAAAAGAATGTATTCAAATTAGTGCGTAAAAGCATTTTACCGCAGTAATAATACATTTCTAGTGGTGTTGCAATTGATTGCTGTTTACGATTTACGGTTTACGATTTACGGTGCTTTCATCATGACAGTTTACATGATTTTTACGAAATTTGAAGTTTCATTTATGCACACCCCCTGATTGGGATCATGGACTCTTCTTCGCCCGGCCACAATGTGGTTTCTGTCGAAATCTCGTTCGTTCGTGACGTGGCAGTGGATTGTGGAGGGAATGGATTCTGGCGTGAGCGCTGCCACCATCCCTTCCGTAGGAATAGATTTTTGTGTTTTTTCTTGGAGTGTCTTGACCTCTCCTTCGGCAGGAAATTTACACATAAAACGGATGACTCCAGGAAATTTTGGCATGTCATGTGGAGACACACCTACTCCAGAGCATAGGAGACCACCGATACAGAAGCTGCTGAAAAGAACAACCTCTATATCCATGTTTGCAGCGCGATCGCCTTGTCCAATTTCTCTATCTTCTTTTGAACGGATAATACGAACCTGCAAAAGAATAATGCAAACACGTTCAACTTCACGCGGACATCACTCTTGAAGTCTCTCCAGTTGCAGTTTAGATTAGCCAGACATAGACCTATCGACGCACATCACCAGAATCGCTACATCATATTGACACCAATAATTTTTCTGAAAATCTTCTGACGCTCTGTGATATTGCCCTTTAAAATTACTCTTTTATGAACACAGAGCAAGTTAGAAGATTTCCAGGAAACCAATGGTGTGATTATGCTGTACTGATTCTGGTGATGTGCGTCGTGTGGTGCATGTCTGAAGTCAATCTGAACTGCAACTTGAGAGGGGTGATCCCAAGGAGTGTGACAGAGTGCAAACTCGCGGACAGCTGCTTCCGGTGGCTCTGCTACAGATGCATGCCAGAGCTTTGGGTTACAGGCAAGGAAAGGGTTGTTCAAAAATTCAGACGTTACAATAAAAATGCACATCACTACTGGGTCGATGATAGTTACATTAGAAGTTTTTGGCAGGGTTTTCTGATTGCGTCAGGCTTCTTTTGATAAGGTGAAATAAGGCATTCGAAAACGTTTTCTGCCCATGTTGAACACTAATTCCCAGATTTTCATGAAACTCAAATAACTTCGGATGTAAATTCAAATTCAAAGTGTGCTCTCAGCACTGAATACCTTACATCTATCTCAACTTCTTTTTCAACAGGGTTCATTCACTTGAAACAATACAAATATTGAACGAATAGATATTTAAGGGGTGCATACTGGACTTTGCATAGAGGGCAAAGAAGGTGCCTTAATCAACCCCCTCTACCCTCAAAAAAAAGAAAGAAGTGCCTGCTTTTTCTGATATTTAGCAAAACAGTTTATGAACATGAATTTCATTTGATTTTTCTCGTATCTTCTTCTCCGCTCCTTTGAAGGCAGCATTCACGCTCGTAAACGTGTTTGAGATAACTACGGAAATAGAATGTTACGGCTCAGATTACGACGCCTACGCATTTTGAAGCATCAAAAACCACCCACAGGGCCGCTGCCACACGACTGGAGAAGTTGGCTCCGCCTGTATCCCTGCATCTGCCCGCCTCTCTGTATTTGCTATTCCTCCTCCATAACAGGCGTCCTGGCCCATTACCGGCGTCGGCAACATTTTTGGTTCACCTATTGTTCCTATTCCTACCACTCCACGAACGTCGCCGACGGTGGATTTGGCTCAGCTACCCTGTTTTGGAGGAGAACAGCTGGCACAAATGTAGGGGAGGCGAGAGATACAAAGCGAGACCAACTTCTAACTCATAGTAGCGGCATTGTGGGTCGTTTTGATTTGCTTCAAAATGCGTAGACAATATCTGTGGTTTGAGCCATACCATTCTATTTGCGAAGTTATCTCAAAAACGTTTCCAGGAAGCGTGTTTGGTAGTCTTAAAGGCGATTACCCACTGAATACAGATTTCTCGATAGTTCCGCGGGTTGTTTTCGCAATGATTATTAGCTTCAGTCGAACATCTTTAACAAAATCACGAATTTTCCCCATCTGTAACAACGCCGCGATCCCGTCGACTTGCCGAGCGGTATGACACTTTTCCGCAGGTACACAGCGCACATTGGAATGGACGCGCTCACAATAGTAATTAAAAACTGTAATTCATTATAAAACGGAGAGGAGAAATGGAGATGAAACTGTAAGAAATGAAAGAAGGCAAAGCCAGAATACTTTCAATGTACACGTGTAGAATGCACATTAAAGAAGGAATTTAAAGGCAGTATTCGAATGATAAATTTCACTTCCGATATCTCCACGGCTTACGGAAAGGTCTTGTGCCCTATATAGCAAGGCATGCTTTAAAAAGGACATGAAAGACGCGTTTTTAAGCGAACATAGGCCCTCTCTTATTTACGTTAATTCTTTGAGCGTGGAGGAATCGTTGACCAGTAGAAGGATGATACCTTTCAGTGCAATGAAGCAATCAGCTCAATTAGCAGCACTTCCTTTGACTTGATCATTCCTGTAATCTTGAGTCTTCATTTGTTCATTCCGAGGGGAGGATCTGGGGGAACCAGGCGTGTCTGGGGCACCAAAACGCTTGTTTGCAGCCGTTATTTTGCCGCTCCTGGCTCGTTTTTCCACCGTTCTTTCGATGCACTGGGAGCCTAGGATCCTTCTCGCCCATCATTTCACTGTGGAAAGTCAACGAGGATGATCATCGTCAGAACGCTGCCTTTAATGTAAATTCTGAAAAATCAGAGCACGGGTATTTTTTGGTTTAACATAGCGTGAAAATGTGAGGACTATTCTAGACGGGAGGGGGGCACCCAGGATTTTCTCATAATAATGAATGAAAACTCTGATGAAAGATGCCTGGATACCGCCATAGTAATCATTCTCTTCCAATTCGGGACTTGATGTCTCAGCAAAAAAGACTTGGGATGCTCACTCAGACATTGGGGAGCAGCGGACCGCCGGCAAAAATTCGCCAGTTGCTCAACAGCTGGAGGATAGCTGACTTATTTAGCTGGCCAATGGCAATCGCGAAGCCAACGGTGCTGGCATACACTCGGCATGTCATTTAATGCCAGCGACGGACGGCTGGCGAATACGTGCCAGTTGCTTCTAACAGCTGGAGTTATAACAGGCTTTCAGCTGGCAATTGCCAATTACGAGGCCGACAG
Organism: Aplectana chamaeleonis; assembly: GCA_029168955.1. NCBI lineage: Eukaryota > Metazoa > Nematoda > Chromadorea > Rhabditida > Cosmocercidae > Aplectana > Aplectana chamaeleonis. The sequence goes on along the minus strand of JAPDOI010001038.1, from coordinate 202,326 downwards.
CTGACTCATCGCTTGGCATCTCAATTAGAGCTAGCGGCGGATCGCTGGCGAAAATGTGCCAGCTGCCTAAAAGCTGCGTGATAAATTGCATTCAGCTGGCTTAAGTACAATCAAAGCTCGAAATTACCGAGCGCACAAAAACGCAGTTATCCACCAATCGGCACATGGCTGGCGCCTAACCGCCCAGTGGCCTTCGCTTGGCACTGAGTCGTCACATGGCTGGCACTCAAGAGAGTTGACGACTACTTACGTTTTAACATTAAGGCATAGTTTTGATCTCTGATTTTTGCATTGATAAGCCGAGCCGGTATATAAGGCGATTCAGTCCGATGAATGTTAACTAGGTTAACTTTGATGCCGCCCTGGAAGGTGACCTGGAAGTCGCTATACAGAGGCTAGCATATTTTGGCAGCCGAGGGCAAGTCCCCACGTCTAAGGAGCGAGGTGAGGTGTGGGCTGCCCGCCTCAGACCGTTGCGTAGGCGATCTCCTACGCAACGATCTGCGGTGAGGAACCCACTCTCGACTCATCGGTCTGCCAAGAGACCGGCGGAACGCTGGCAAATGGTTGCTCAACATCGGGCTGCCAAGTATTAGCCAACGCAGACTGCCAGCGGTTGTCCAACGTCCTGGCAGACCGCTGGCAGGGTTTTTGGCGAACCGCCGGCTAATGGCTGTTTGACACCGGGGAATGATTTTTTGCTCGCCAAGCAAATGCCGGCGGTCCGCCAGTTCCAATGTCTAAGCACGTACAAGTCGGTATGAAGTCCTAGTTGCCGCGCTAAATTCACTGTATGTGAATTCGCCGTTAGGATAGGGTGAGAATGGGGATTGAAACCGTTTGGGGGGGCACTTTCAAGAGAATGAAATGATTCATGTATGAAAACGAAAATTTGGGCTGATATCGTATGCCTGATAGCGTGACTTCTGAAAGCTGTATCATTCATTTTCCAACTGAATCCTGAGTGCCCCCCTTGGCGGTTGTGCCATACCGAGAATGGGGTTGAGTATGCCGCGAAGATAGGATGAGAGTTACGCGAAATGATGAGAAAATGCTGCGAAATTGGGGTGAAATTGGTATAAGATTTCGGTGGACCACTTTTCGGCCACGGATCCTATAGAGAGGGCCGGAGCCGCCACGACCCCACAGCGGAGGTGGCCAGCTTTGCAGCGGAAACAAAATTAACCCCCTCACGGGGTTTTCATGTCCAGGAGCCTTCTCTATAGCAGGCTTTCCTAGGATTTGATCGCGATAGCAAGCGACCAACTCCATTTTTGCCTACAGCGTATCCAGCGCGGGTTTTCTGAAATCGTTTATCACATTCAAAAACAGACCGTACTCCTCGGGCAAGATTGATAATGATAGGGCACTATCACTCGCGGCGAATTCCCTTTGCGCTGATTGAAATCTAGCCGCTCAGCAAAATCACCCTTTGCGCTAATTGGATATCCAGCCGCTAAGAAAATTCACCCTTTGCGCCGAGATCTGTAAGAAAAAAATTCGAATTTCTTATCACTCATGTACCGCGCGTGATGCTGCTGCCTCCGAACGCCCACCGCTCTCTCGCTGTCTCTAACTCCTCCGCTCCCCACCCGCCCGCGTCGGAGCCATGAAAAGTTCGCTGTTTTACAGCCTATATGCAGAACTTCGCGAACGCAGCTGCCAGCTGAAAAGCGTTGATACACTACAGGAGACCCTAGAAAAAAGCCAGAATTTCACTATAGACTGTGACGAGGCTCCAGTTTCAAACGGGCAAGCTGCGCAATTCCGTTGGTGCATAGTAAGAGCACAGCGTCAAAACCTCGAGCGCAACAAATATTGTTGCCTTTCGTCAAAACGCAGCAGGAAGTTCTGCAACCCTCATAGCAGGAATCCCCATTTTCAAACAGAATCTAATTCATTTCTACACGCGCGCATGAGGCGAGCAAAGAGAAAAGAGACAGCGAGACTACAATGGAAAGACGGGGGCGCGGAAAACACTCACCTACACGAGTCATGGGGAAGATCGAATCCACACCGCGGGTGTGGCTTAAAGGAACAAAGTTCGGCTGGGCACACAGCGACGCGTGCGACGGAAAATCAATTGCTCCCGCGCCGGTGTCGGTCGTCGCTTGGGGCGCGTTAACCAAAGGCCACTCTAAAAAAGTATTCGTTGTTCCGTTTTAGCCGTCTCCTTTATCATTTTTTAATTACGTTTTTGTTCGCGTTTGTTGTTGTGTCAGATGTAGGGTCGGCTTTCTGCAATCAATATTGTGATCTTCCGTTCCGCTGCGAGAAGCAAAACAAAAAAATCTTTATAACTTAAAGGCATCGTTTGCGCTGAAAATCAATTTTGATTTTTTTTCAGGCTCAATTTCATGATTGAGCCCGATTGTAGACCCACAGATGGTAAACTTTGGCGCGTCAAAAACAAACGTTGGGCAATGCAGTTGGAAGGCGTCAAAGGTGAAGATCCGCCACCAATTCTCACCAGTCATCCCTAGCACTTTTTCGTAAGGAATGTTGATGCAACCGTCAAACAACATGAAAAATAAATACGGCTCCAAAACCGACATGCAGAAAAACTCCGAAAATGACAGTGACAGAAGGCTCCTCCAAAAGCAGAAAAACTTCAAAAAAAGTTTTTGGCGCGAAATTCAAATTCGTATTTACAATATGGTTCCGGTTGACTTTTCTTTACAAATGAAAGTTTTTCGCATGGGCCCCTTCGACATGTTCGTTCACTAGAGAGGCGAAGCTACACAAAAACATGAAAAAATAATATACGGTTTTTCTTGCGTGTACGATGCCTTTAAATAAAAAGTGCGAATCCCACTGAAACGATGATGGTATGAGAAGCATTGCGTCTAAAAAGTACATTATAAAGCAAAAAACATGAACAAAATGCAAAAAAACTTATAAAGGGGAAGGCTAGAATGCAACAGCAACAACTTTTTGAGGCCCTCGGCTGACACGCTCCAAGGACGACGCGCGCTAAGCTGTTGTTTCTTCCGTCGAGGGCGTCACGTGTGCCAGCGGAATTGTCCGCGGTGAGGATTCCGATCCACATGCCCGCATACGACGAAACCAATAGTTGAGTAGATTTTGATCCGGAATAAAGAGGGATAAAAAGCCCATGAGTCGAGGAACACATGATTTCCGCCTTCAGTGGAATCAATAGAAGTAGAAACATAGAGCACCCTCCACACATAAACAACAACAGTTACTCACAGGCGTCAGTTTCGCGAGTGACTGTCAGAAACACAAATTGTGAAGCGCATTTCGCTGCCACGTTCATTCAACAGCAGCAACTCCTGGGGTCGTATTCGCCAATAACCCGCCGGGTAGTCGAAGGGGTTAATGAGGTGAAATTTCAGTACAAAACGCGCGCTCCGCGGCCACCTCTCGCCTCCCTTGGCTTCCCTCGCGACTGCCGGAAGTTTCTGCATCGCTTTTCAGGAAAATTGGCCACATCGCGGCGAAATTTATTGTTGCAAATTGCACGGAAGAGACGTAATATTCATTCATTTCGATTTCTCAAACCCTCATTTTCTCAATTTCCGTGTGGTTCTGTCTTTTGTTTCCTTTTCATTTGGTGACCCAGATCCTTTTTTCGTTACAATTATACATTTTGAATGTAAATATTCCATTTTTGCTGTTTTTTCGCACGTTTCATTGTAATACTTGCAAAAAAAAATGGGAGAAAGCGATTATATGCCACATCTTAATCATCCAGAGAGCTGCAGGCTCTCATCTTTATGTCCAAGTATTATAGACAGTGTGCAAAATAACGATCTTTATTCTGCCAGGTTTCATTTTTTTAAATGTGAATATTGAATTTGTAAGATCGATCCATTTGTGGTAAAAAAAAGACACGAAAACATAAACGAAGAGAAAAAATAATAAAGTACTGTGGAAAGAAACTGTAACAAATAATATGAATAAGAAAAAGAAAGCGAGAAGTAGAAATCCAAATGATAAACAAAAATGAACCTTTGTGACATTTAACAAAATGTAATTCCTCTGAAATGAGACCGAAACTAAACTTTAGAAATTTAAAATCATAACACGAGCTTCAAATGCGCCGATTTGCTTTAAGAACTACAGAATAAAACCCAGAAAAACATGTTATACTATTGTTCTACAACAAAGGAAATTACATTTTCCACATTCTTAAGCTAAAAACAAGTCTAAAAATGCAAACAAATCGAACAGAAACTCGAAAATTACATAATATCTCGAAGGGAAGTCCACGGGAATTCGAAGGGTAATCGATCAATACGTTCATTTCCATCTTACAGCGTGTAAGATGGGTCGATCTGTTCTCTGCCGCGCGCGGCATCATCCTTCCGCTACCCTTCGAGTTCCCTCGGCGGGTTGTTGGCGAATACGACCCCTGAAAATGGAGTCGGGGCGTGTCCACGAAAAATACAGAACGCAGCATGATCGCTCGGGATGTGGACTGGATCCACAGCGCGGCAGCAGTTCGGCTGGCACACGCGACGCGCGCGACCGGAAACCCGCTACGCGCACGTGGCTGTCGGAGCGCGTTGACCGAGCGCCAATTATTTTCCTCGTCAGAGGCCCCACGATTAATGCGCTTTAACGACGACGTGCACGCAGCGGTTTCCCACAGCGCGCGTCATGTGTGCCAGCCAGAAATGCTCCCGCGCTGTAAATTCGATCAACATCCCTGATCTCTAGACGCTCTTTGTGGCCCAAATTAGTCAAACGCCCACGCAAGTGGTACGGTAGGTGAGTGTCTCATGCGGTGACACAGGGACTGTGGAGCCAGAAAAAGCTGAATAAAATGAAAACGTGCTATAACGATGTCGTGTCATCACTTCAGCTCTCCAATAACTTCAGAAAAAATCGATTGAGTAGAGTTTGCTCTGAAACTAATCTAAGCGTTACTAGAAAAGTGGTTCGAGGGGTAAACACATCAGCGAAAACGAATTGTCAGGTCAGTATCTCCTCTGCATCCATACTAAAACTGCGAAGTATCCTGCATCGAGCGTGCTGATTCCAAGGAGTTATAAGCGTTTCTTCAAGCTTTGAGAAAAGGTAAATTACCCGTCCGGAGTATTAATAACCTCTTGAATTCAATATTTTCTGCTTATAAATGTCTGAAAACAGAAAACTGGGAGCACAGCAGATTGCGAAGTCGTTGCAGAACCGTGGACGAATTTTGATATACTAAATCGCGAAAAAGTTGCGGAAGAATCGAGGAGTCGCGGTAGAGTTGCTGGAAGCTTGATTCAATAAGAAGTCGCAGACAAGTCGCGGCAGAGTTACTGTGGAGTAGCGGAAGAGTCCGGGTGGCGGTGGAGTCGCGGGACAGTCCCGGGTGAGTTGCGGCAATTTTTCTTCAGAGAAGGGAAGCCGAGATCGCGTGAATCATAGTAAATTTATTTTTTTTCTCGATTAGAGACAGACAGCGGTCAAAAAGTTCATACAGACCACAAGCATGGTTATGCACAAAATGGTCACGAAATGGGATGAAATGATGAGATACTCAAACGAGCCAATTTATGTCTAGCTATTTTTCTATTCACAGAGCACGAAAATGGATAATCTTCAGGGGTAAACTGAAATGAAAAACTTTCGCAACCATTTTGTGCCAAACCTGACGTATCATCCCAGCTGTAAGGCGCTATCCGCCTCCTCAACGCCAGCGCGTCATGCGCGGGCCGGGCGTTGGTACGGATCGCCTGAGGTCACACTCCCTCGCGTGACGGCCGCCCATGATCATGTGTTTTTCATAAAATTCACTATTAATCCATCATCAACTTCATTCCGTTTCATCCTATTTAAATCCAGTATTATCTTGTGGCACCATGGTAGAGAACGCCTGTAAAGGCTTTGCTTGCTAGCCAAAGTTGATGTCCACCTTCGTCCGCTCCACCATAGCGTCGCGGCTATAGTATTTATAGTCTTCGCAAAGGCGTCACGGGCGTAGAAATTATTCATACTCTAACGTCACGCCCGCGCTGGCGATAAAAAGTATGAATACCGCCTAAGTAGCCGTCTCGATGCTGAGTGCCCTCAGCACGCTAGCTCGATGCGTCACCCATATATCTTGCATGTATTGATCGAGGACGCGGCACGCAAGCTACTTGCGGCTAAGGGGTCGTTTATACTCTCGCCGACGAGCGGCGCGGCACAGTGCATTTCTGTGATATTGATCATGTGGCGCGGCATGCTCAATATTGTAGGATCGCACTTCGCCGCCCCGCTCGGAGGCTTAAGTATAAACGACCCCTAAAGCCTAGTGCATACTACCCGCTATGGGCGACGCGACATAGTGTTTGCTATGCAAATCGACCAAAAATCGATTTTGCTGATATGCACTGTCGCTGTCGCGTGTCGCGGGCATTGTGTACTAGGCCTAAGGCGATCAGTCACGAACTCCCTAAAAGCGTGTATTTCCCACCTTTTGACCATAGTCCTGAACAGCAGCAATGATTCTCTTAAAAAAAATACAAAATCTTATGGTGATACCTTCTCTTGGAATCTGATAAAGTTAATGGATTATGCAAAAGTACAAAATCTAAAAAAGTATTTTTGAATCAAGGAAATTCTTTCTAGTGAAAGATCCTCCAAGCATTCTTCCTCGATATCTCTGAGAATGAGAACATGTTTTATTTTACATGGTGCCCGAACGATTTTTAATTCACCGCAATGTTCAAAAGCGATGGTGTGGTGGCGGTCGACACAATGACACAACGCTAGAAAACCTGGCGCTTTGCCAGATTCCGTCATCGATCGACAGCGCAGCTGATATTCTGGGTGAGTTACGGGTTTTCTTGTCTTTTCATATTCGTTTCTGCATTATTTCTGTTTCGCTCTCTCTTTTAGCTTTGCCAATAGAACCTGTTTTAGAGTCATGAGGGGAGTTTGACGCATGTCCGAGCTCGGTAGTATTTTTTTCACAATTCTACTTTGAAGGCAGGGTTTGCGATGAAAACAATATTAGAGCTCTCATCATCGGACAGTAAAAACAAAAGTAAAAATAAGTCAAAAAGTGAAATTCTGTAGCAAAAACGCCTGAAAACAAACCAGAACGGCTAATCACAGGTGTCGGCCAGCCCCCCCCCCCCCAATTAACTAGATTTTTATGGATTCTCGTTTATCCGTCCTTGATTTTGCCCTCAAAGTAGCCAGTAGCCTCTAAAAAAGGTCAGCAATAATTTTAGAAGAAAATAGAAGACGGCGAAACAGGCTTTCATAGAAATCTCGATAATCAGTGGTGGGAGGACAACAAGCAATAACTTATTTCTGAGCGTTTTTCACCATTTATTTCGTACTTATTTTTACTTTTGTGGTGGTCAGACTTACCAGGTTGTTCAATAAGTTTTGTCGTTCGATAAGGGAGGTCGTTGCTACTGGCCCGAAACTTTTTGTTTCGTTGGTACACTCTTCATATGTGAAGTTTCATTTCAATCTGTCGGTTTTATTCTTTGTTTACAAGCCATTTAGTGTCGCCGTGTCACAGCAATGGAAAAAATTGAATATCGTGCAGTGATAAAATTCTGATTTTTGGAAGGCGTAGCACCAAAAGAAATTCACGAACGAATGTTAAAAGTGTATAATGATTGATCACCTACAATTAGAGCAGTAGAAAGATGGGTTGTTGAACTTAAACGTGGTCAGACAAGCCTTGAAGACGATCCACGTGAAGGACGTCCAAAAAGCGCATCAACACCAAAAATCATAACCAAAATACAGGATATGATTTCGGAACATCGTCGATTGACTGAGAGAGATTTAGTAGAATCTCTACACATCTCATTAGGCAGTGTGAGCTATATTTTGAGGGAAATTTTGGGTTCTAGAAAGCTGTGTGCACAATGGGTGCCGCATTCGCTAACAATGGAACAAAAACACATTCGAATGCGACTTTCTCAGCAGCATTTGAAGCGTTTTAAAAAGGATGAAGTGGATTTTGTGCGTCTATTCATCACTATGGATGAAACTTGAGTCTATCAATATGATCCTGAATCAAAACAAGAGGCTAAAGTGTGGTGTGAACCTGGTTGTTCAGCTTCTAAACGAATTCGTATCCGGAAATCGGCCAAGAAGGTTATGGCATCAGTTTTTCGGGATGCGGAAGAATCTTTGTTGGTGGATTACTTGCAAATTGGTTAAACAATTAATTCTGAATATTATTGTATACTACCACTTCAGACCAGGTATGCCACCGGTGGGACACGCTTTTCAAAACATGATTTCTCCGCCGCGAGAAAGTACTTTCGGATCCACATATTATAAATGTATTTACCTACCTAAGACTAGAATGAAATCCTCGTGGTCCCTCAGTAGGTCAAGTGCATCACCATATGTAGGGCTGTAGTAAACCCCCTCAAAATGAAGTTAAGATGATCTTAAACGATTGTATGAAGAAATGTTGGAATGATCTGGAAGATTATCTTGATGATATGGTGAAGGATATGAATCTCATCTGTAAGCGCATCATTCAGATGATGAACATTTTAAAGATGATGCTAATTTCATCAGGTTAGCTGAACTTCTACAGGGGTCGTATTCGCCAACAACCCGCCGAGGGTAGTCGAAGGGAAGCGGAAGGGATGATACCGCGCGCGGCAGAGGAGCAGATCAACCCATCTTACACCATGTAAGATGGAAATGCAAACTTCAATGTTACGTGTCATCGATATCACTGCAAAGATAAAGATTCCATCGCGAAGCGGTCATTTCTTCAGCTATATGCGATTCGAAAAATTCCGGCGGTCGCGAGGAAGCCAAGGAGCGAGAGGTGGCCGTGGGCGCGCGTTTTGTACTGAAATTTCACCTCATTTACCCTTCGACTACCCGGCGGGTACCCGGCGGGTTACTGGCGAATACAATCCCAGATCATCTGGACAGAGAAAAGCGAGAGAGCACGCACTCCCGCAGAAGCTCGTCTTATCTTAAAAGTGACCCAGGGCGCCTCTTATTCTTCAGAATGAAATACCAGTTATCATTATCAGCTATCACAAAACAACAAACATCTCATTTCATTCATTGAGAAAGAAAGCATGGAGTTGGTCGATTAGAGAATGACCACCTGCAGAATGAGGGCTGGCTTTTCGTATTCTCACACGTGTAATCATGTGTTATCATATCATGAATATGCGAGGACGACGGCTTTAGGGCAATTAACCGCTAAAGCCCCTTTCACAGTCTGCCGGACGACGCCGTCCGACACGTTGAAAGTGAGTCGCAGTGCGAGGGAAACTGCGGTGCACAACCGTCAGTTCCGACTCTCCAAAACAAAATGTAAGGCCAAAACAACACGTTCTAACCCGTCATAACTTGATCCGATGTCGTGTCGATGATTTCACCGCACTGAGACGTCGGTCGGCCCATTACCGCAGTGCAGGGTGCACTGACGCCACCAATCCTATCTTACTGCGTATGCCGGACTGCTTCGTCCGGCAGACTGTGAAAGACACTTAAAGGCAGCATACACGCTCACAAAAATGGTTGAGATAACAGCATAAATTTCACCGCCTGGCCCCTACCATGCCGTCAACGGCGTTTGAAGCGCTAAAAACCATTCAGGTTGACAGAATTTGAGCATTCCCCTCTCAAATGCATGTGGAACCCCACCACCCTACAAATAACAGAATGAAGAGTGAGGCATGTGGAGAGCATTTGATAATTTAGAGCGATAGCACTTTATAATGAGGATCTACGAGGAGAAACAGCTTGATTTCCCTGTATATAACGTTTACATACCGATTAATTCCCATCCACTTTCAAGAAAGCCCATCTACTCCGGCTGAAGTATAAAATGGAGCATTTCATCAGTAAAGCAGACATGTTATATTCCCAGGTAGTAAAGCCAAGCCGTTTCTCTCGTAGACTCATTTAGAACTATCACTCTAAGCATCAAATGTTTCACATGCCTCACTCTTGTTCTATTATTCATGGGGTTCCAAACTTTCGAGACAGGAATGCTCGAGTCAAGGCAACCTGGATGATTTTCAGCACTTCAAAGACCTGAAACGACAGACGAACATGCATTCGCTGTTTATGAGCGTGTATACCTTGCTGCAATGGGAATGAATACGGGCCTAAGTTCATCGACTAGTTGTGACTGATAGCGATAATTATGAATCAATACGAATTTAAGATCATCTGAATCTTGTCTGGAAGAATATCGGATTATCTTATCGAAATAATATCAGATCATCTGATAGGGGTGGTTTACTACAGCCCTTAGGCCCCGGTCAGAGTTGGTGCTATTTGCATCTGTATCCCCCCCGCACCACCCAACACCCACCCGGTCGATACGTATGTTTAAAATGATGGGTGAGGTTGAGAAAATCACTCGGCGCATCCAACTAGATATGACGATGATTACGTGGCCAACAGGATTGCACCTGTTCAGAGAAATAGTGAAGGAGAGTATGGTGAAGTAACGGAGGTAGCAGTAAGGTTAGCTTTCTAGTGATACGCAATGTTTTATCATCGACCCGCCCACCCGGTGATTTTCTCATCCACGTATTGCATGGATATGGACCGCGTCGGATACTTTGAGTGATTTTCTCAACTTCACTCCATCATTTTAAACATACGTATCGACCGGGGGGTGCGGGGGTGTTGAAGGTGTTGGAAGGTGCGGGGGATACACCGAGTGATTTTCTCAGCTTCACCTCAACATGTTGTTCATACGTATCGACAGGGTGGGTGTTGGGGGGTGCAGGGGATACACCGAGTGATTTTGCATCCCATTTCCAATGCATTCTGTATGTATCGACCGGGCTGGAGACGTCGGCTCATCAAGCTATGACAGACGCCTTGGAGCTTTTTCTTAGGTCAGGTGGTCTGAAGTGGATGAGAAAAACGGCTGTAAAGTATCATTAGAAGCACCTTGTGTTTTCCTTTTCCTTCTATTGCTAGCTCTTAGTTTGCTTAGTAGAGACTTATCGTTTGAAACCCGTTTACTTTTCTGAAAGCGTTGCAGCTCAGTTGAACCCGTTTCGGTTATGAGTGATTGTTTCTCAAAAACGGAAGCGTCTCGGAGGCTCAAACTCTGATACTGTTCAGTCATAGTTGCTACAATATATACACAAAAAAAGAAAAAGGAATTACCCGTGGGACGCTATTCAAGCCAGCGTGTCACACCGGTGGGGCACGTTATATGTTCGGTGACGCAATAATGCACGCGGTCCGAACGTGCAGTCGCCCAAAATTAGGCGTGGTCGTGAATGGTTTAAATTAAAAGAGTCAGAAACAAAAATAAAACAGAAACAAGGGTGAAAATAAGAGAAGGCGTAACTCGCCCAGAATATCAGCTACTGTGCACTGTGTCGATCAATTACAAAATCTGGCAAAGCACAAGGTTTTCCACCATAGTGTTAGTGTATCGACGGCAACTGCACCATGGCCTTTTAATATTGCGGTAAACTGTATGAAGGAAAACTCGCTATTTTTTCCGTGTTCCAACTTATCTATCTTAATTCTTGGGCGAATAGTCCCATGCCTTCATCAGCTGATCATGATTTGCTCGAAATTTTCTCCGTTTTTCCTATTTCACACTTTTTTACCAACAGTTTTTGATCTTTACAAGCTACGTTTGTTATATAACGACCGTTGCTGAAGTTTCAACTTCAGGGATAGAGTCGGCATCGGAATAGTCTAAAAAAACCTTTTTTACTGGAGATTCGGGCCAGCCTGAGCAATAGAAAAATTCTGAGAAGATTTACGATCAATGAAAATTTTGCTAGAGAACTGAAGACGAGAAGGCAGCAACGAGTAAAGCATGTTCTAATTGTGTAACATTACGAAACAAAAATCATAAAAATGGCCGGTTTCTTATCAATACCATCGATTCATGCTATTCCTGAAACTAAAACTCTAACAAACGGTCTTAATATAACAACCGTAGAGTTTAAAGACCTGAATTGTTGAAAAAGCGTCAAAAAATGGCAAGAACATGGAAAATTATGAAAACCCCAAGCAATTTATCGATGCTATGAAATCCCAGAATAAGAAAGTCGAGGAGGTTAACATAGATTGAGGGAGATAATTAAATATTTAGCACGTGGAAAGCCAAGAGTAAGAAGGCAGCAGAAGCAGGGCGAAATGATTAGGTGAGATCTGCCACCCATCCCTTATTGATAGATAAGGATCAAAACCACAGCGGTAGACTAGTATTTCAAGTAAATACATACAGCATAAATATGTATGTGAGTTACATAGCTCAACTTGTAACTGTTTTGCTTCGTTATAAAAGGTTTATGGAATCCGGGGGAGGACGGAGTGGCGTCGGCGCCAGCCGGCTGGCAGCAGTGACCGATCTCGGCCGAGTCGCCCCTAAAGCGAGATCTATGGCTCCCTCGCTCGTCGACTGGAGATTGACGGAGATCACGCATGCGTGATCAAGACCTCTGCGTGGAAAACAATGGTTTCTTCATACTAAAATTGTGACGACTTCCTATATTGAAGCGGATGAGTCATTGTGAATAATATGAGTGTACATAGTATTGATATTAGAGCTCCAGTAGTCGACAAAAGCGTGGAAGTATTCGCAATTTCAGAATCTCGCCCAACCGAGGTTCCAACCCCTTGAAAAATCGGAGATTGTGTCTTCCCTAAAAAGTACCAGGTTGTTCAATAAGTTTTGTCGTTCAGTAAGAAAACACAATTCGATGGTTTGAAATACACTTTATTATTCAGTATAATCTCCCTGAACATAAATACACTTGCTCCAACGATCCTCAATGTGTGGATCCTGAAGTGAGAATCCGGAAGGTCTGCAAAACACGCTCTAACTCAGGCAAACTAGGGGATCGGACCGCCGCCGAATGCGTCAGATATGGATCGGGTTGGCGGACAGCCGATGAGCCGGCGGAAGAAGCCAGCGCTGGCACGACTTGCATACCGTGCTAGCGCAGGCCATCGGCCTACAGCGTTATCAACATGTCAGCGCGCATGCAATCACGTCATTGATCAACAAATTCTAGAGGAATGCCTGGAGCAGAGGCAGCAAAAGCGACAGCAGGGGCACCTAAAAAGTGCCGGAGCAGAGGCACTGAACGCAGCTGCAGGGGCACCGAATGCAGCAGCAGGGGGAACGACTCCGCTCATTTTGGCTGTCAGAGCCCACGTCCTCGACCGCTTCGACGGCTGCCGGACTGGGCTCCGATCCCCAGTTTCCCCGAGAACAGCCATTATGACCTCTTCATTTCATTAAAAACACTTGCCACGCATGAATTTTTCGAATTCTGGAAACAAATGGAAGTCGCTGGGGGCCAAATCTGGTGAATACGGTGGATGCTCCAACAATTTGAACTTTAAAGGCAGCATACACGCTCGTAAACGTAATTGAGATAACTACGGAATTAGAATGGTATGGCACTGAACACAACGCCTACGCCTTTTGAAGAGTCAAAAACGACCCACAATGACGCTACGAGAGTAAGAAGTTGGCCACGCCCCTGTATCTGCCCGCCCCCTGTACTTGCGTCCTCCTTCAAAACAGAGGTGGGAGCGATTTCCACGGTCAGCGACGTCTGTGGGTGGTAGAATGGGTACAATAGGCAAACCACAACCGCCTCCCACGGTGGGAATGGCCCAGCACCTCTGTTTTGGAGGAGGACGCAAATACAGGGGGCGGGCAGATACAGGCAGGGGCAGGGCCAACTTCTCACTCGTGTGGCGTCATTGTGGGCCGTTTCGACGCTTCAAAATCCGTGGACGTTGTGTTCGATGCCATAGCATTCTAATTCCGTAGTTATCTCAATTACGTTTACGAGCGTGTATGCTGCCTTTAACTCATGGATTTTAGCCATTAGAAAAATGTTCTTGTGACATGGTGCATTGTCCTGATGAAAAAGATTTTTTTCTGCAAACCCGGTCTTTTTTTCACTAATTTTCTTTCTTCAACTGGTCAAAAAGGTTACAATAATATTCAGAAATGAATGTTTTACCAGTTTGCAAGTAATCCACAAACAAAATTCCTTTCGCATCCCAAAAATCTGCTGCCATAACCTTATAGGCCGATTTCCGGACACGAACTCGTTTCGAAGCCGAACAACCAGCTTCACCCCACCATTTAGCCTCTTGTTTTGATTCAGGATCATGGTGATAGACTCAAATCTCACCAATAGTGATGAAACGACGCACAAAATCCACTTTATCATTTTTATCCTTTTTGCTTCACTTTTTCCATCTTGTAGAAATAGAAACCTCCAACAGGCAATCTTATCCGGATGGGCACAATTTTCAAAACTTATCGGATTTCGTCTGGTCTTTGTTCTATGGCCGGATTCATCAACGATTATGCCCTGGGTATATGGGCGCATGGGGTACAATCGCCCGCATACCTTCAGAAAATGTGATTCTTGAAAAATTATACCCTGCCGATTCGGGGTATGAATTGGAGTAAATGTTACCCCACTCTGGAGCTGGGGTATACGGTATACCCCGGCTTGTATACTTCACGGAAACGTGGCCCATTGTTAATTGCACGCGCCATTTAACCGAATGAGCCGACTGGCAATTTTCGCGAAGCCGCAAAATGAATTTTTCGCTTGTTTTATTGTTTCCCTTTCCACTACACCTTTTTTTATCCCTGTATTTATAACTTTTATGACGTTTTCTTGATATCTCTGCCCCTTCTACTATATTTTCTCCTTTTCTCCGTTTACTATTGCAAATCCACACTCCTTTTAGTGTGACGATTTTGCTTTTTGATGATCAGCGAGCGTATCTCGCTTGCGGTTTCCCTTTTTTTCCTTTCCCACACCATTATTCCAAAATCTTAAGAGCGTTTAATTCAAATTTATCGAAAATTGTGCACAAATAATAATAGGGAAACTGGGTATATAAACGGAGCAACAATGATGTGGAAGTATGGAGTGGATTGGTTTTCAAAAAAAACCAAGTCACTACTGCCGGTAATCCTATAAGACAACGAAAACAGTAGGAGTGCATCATTGCAGGTAACGAAGCAGTTGGTTTTTGAATGTGCTAGCTGTTCACGATGCCACGTTCTTGAGTATTCCATCCGAGCTCGGCAGGTGAAAAAGCCAGGTCCTAGCCAAGTGCGCAGTTTATGAAGGACCGTGAGCGCATGGTTCTAAATGAACGTAGCCTGATAAAAATAGTGACTTCAAGACCTACTACGTCCTGGGGAACATCATTGATCATGAGGATATGCTCCGTTCCTTTAGTGAAAGTCATAACTGGAACGAGTAATCTTTTCCAAAACGCCGTGGATAGGTAAGGATGTGTTGAGAAGTTACCCGAAAAAAATTTACCCAAAATCTTTGATCAGCAAAAAAAGGTAATCTGCATTATTCGTCTGGAATGGCTATTCTGTCGAATTTCACTCACCTTGTGACATTCGATAATGACAGTGCACTACATAGGCCCGTGGTAAAGCCGGCGAAAATTTCAGTTCAGCCTATCTGAATCCATGTTCTGAAAAGAATTCAGATGAGCCGCACACATTTCAGACGTACGTGTTGTAGGATAGCGACCTAGGCTAAACAGAGAAAGTCAGCAACAAACAAGTTAAGCTGAATCACTAAGTCAGATCTGACTGAATCGATTCAGTCAGATCTGACTGACTTCTTGGCTAGAGAAGAGAGAAACAGCGTGCCAGGTCAGGAATGCGCTCGAGACTGTTTTAAAGAGCAAAGGAGTAACCTAAATAACAGCTGAAATTTCGGCTTATCAATGTATCATTATCAATATCAGCTTCCACGAAACAAACAACATTTCATTTATTGAGAAACGGAGCATGGAGTTGGTCGACTCGTGAACGACCACTTAGAGAATAATGGCCGGTTGTTCTTACCATCGCAGGTATCTTCATGTCCCCATCATCATGTCTTTGCAAGACCGACCGCTCAAATGCAATCTATCGCTCGAAACAATTTCGGACTCGTCTGAGCCCAGTCTGAATCGTTTCGGGCTCGTCTTATCACTCATTCAGATGATCCTGACTGAGTGTTGGCTTTACTACGGGCCATAGATTTAGAGCATTTCTCTGTTTTTTATCTTGTTCGGTTTCAGATTTTCATTGTACGGTTGTAGATTGTCTTTTCCGTATTAACATCCCGTATCGCCATCGAAGAGCGTTCGGCTAAAAACAATCGTGTGCGTTGCCTTATGTGAGCACACAACCGCATAGCCGTAGTATAATATACCTTGGCTGGTCATCACGTTGTGAATCATGCGATGAGGGTATAGGGTAATATACCTTTGAGTATGTTTACACCGTGGTACAATTATACGCGGGGTATAATTGATGAGTCCGGCCTCTGGTGTTTCTCTGTTTCCTTCTGCTGCGGTTAGTGCAGTATATTGTAAGACTTCGCCTACGTACATATTCCAAGTCTGACTAAGCAGCTAATGCCATGTGCTGTGTGCCTCGATTGTTTGTAGATTTTCTTTATTGCTACATTTGAATGATTTGGCATACTTAAAAACTTTAACAAGGGAAGTGTTTAGAGTGGTAAAGGCATCTCCCAAAACGACTAGTGTCGTTAGTATCTCTTGTGGCTCAATAGTAAAACTGCGCAGTATTCCGCCCCGATCTGCAGGTTACAAGAAGTCACAAGTCTAAAAAGGTCGATTCTGGGGCGGCATGCATGGACGCAGCGAACGGGGGCAGAGAGCGGCTCCGCGTGCCATGCGCGCAGCGTCGAGCAACGGGGCGGCCCGAAAATCAGGCACATCAAGACACGCCATGTAATTTGGGGCCGCCCCCGTTGCTCGACGCTGCGCGCATGGCACGCGGGCGGCTCCACACCGTTCGCTGCGTTCATGCATGCCGCCCTGAATGAATGATACCACTTTCAGAAATTGAGGCATAGTGGACTCCGGCAAATTTTGCGCATCTAAATATCAATGTGAAGCGGTCGGTTGAAGGTCAATGTGCATCTATGGCGAACATGCATATCGATCGCCACCCGGCCTCCTCTTACATCAGACATCTGATATCGACCGAAATTTTCATTTTTCATGCACGAAACTTGAGTGTCCCCCAACCAGTCTTACACCGAGAGCTTCTCTATGACGTAAAGAAAGGAAGCGAAATTCTTTCAGTAGCTCTGAGAGGAGTACTGAAATCTATACACACAGAGAACACTATTCAGGCAACTATTCATTTGCGTATTCGTACAGACGTCTTTATTTGTTCAGTCCAAAGTTCTTTAACGTTGAATTTGCGCTCTATCTCTCCCAATCGTAGGGGAATTCCGGCTGTCCGCAATTCTGCAGAGCTCTACGCAGGAGCTGAAAACGATGACTAAAGATCAGTTTTCAACACCGGAATGGAGTGCTTACCGAATAGATTTGTTGATAGTTAGGTTGATCATAGTACTTGTATGCATCCACAATTTGTAGTATTTCGGTGAACTCCCTTGGACATGGTGGTGGGAACAGCTCATAAATGCCAGGTGGCTGCCGACATCTCTTCTTATACTCGCCAACCTAAACTCATCGTATAATCTCTGCCGTAATCTGCTCTAGCGTTATCGTGCCGTATGCTCTAAGCGGTCTGAAAATTGTCCATAGCTGCCTACTCAGGTACTCAGGACGACGGCCGCCGAACCTTTCCCAGCTGGCCCGCGGTCTCCGTCCTCCGGCCACCCGCTTTTGGTTCGCCGGCCAGCCGTATGTCGACGGGCCGCCGACCTTTACCAGATGGCCCGCGATCACTATTTGTATTATTGTTTACATCAAGCATGTTATCCCGGCCCCACGGCGGATAAACGCCCGCCTCGGTCCGCCGCAGTCTGTGGTGAGGAACCACCCTCCCCGCAGATCACGGCGAAAACCGCCCCCAGCCATGGAGATACCCCTATCCCCTCAGCGGTGAAAAATATGCTGGCCTCCGGAGAGTGACTCGAAGTCACCTTCCAGGGCCGGCATTAGAAATACCGATTGAGGACTCTAGTGAGATGAGGCGCCTTTTATACCGGCTGTGCACGTGATAGCCACGTTACGACGTGATTAGTCGTGATCTTTATCAAATGTTTTTCCAACCGACCGGATTGAAGATGGCATGGCGTGTTTTGTGGTTTGCGGGCGACCAATATCCGCGCTGCGTTCACGTCGCATGCAGCATGGTTCGTCGCTGGCCGGCACCATCGAAATGTGGGGCGCCGGCCGTCGTTTTCGGCATAGAGGTTCGCTGGCCGTCGCCCTCAGTACCTGAGTACCGTCCTCTCCCCAAGTGTGACATAATTTGCTCACCTGTGCCATGTCCTGCACCTCTCTCCACGGGACTCGTCCGACGGTTAGTTCAACAGTCTGGTAGATCCATGTTTCGACGTCGTCCTTTCTGCACAATTCTCTTTGCATATGGCAGGATATCGGGGCGTAACGGACCGTCCCTCTGAAGCCGGCAGCGGCTCGCGGCTTTCTTATCACTCCCTGAAAAAAATTTCTCACAGAAAGCCTGATGGGATTGCCTTTTTCTCGGGCATACCTGATCATTTGTGAATTTTCTGCACATTCCAAAATCCAGAATATAGATTTTTCTCAGCTCGCCGAGTTCCGGACGACCAATTGTGTAGTTTCCCGGTTTGACATCACGATGTAGGTAACCGATTCCATGCAGATCTGTGAGAGAAAGTTCAGCAAAAAACTTGATTCATAGCAGGCTCACTCCTAACAAATCATACCTTCTAAAGCTTCTAAACATTGAACGGACACAGAAAGTGAGCAGGCCAGCGTTAGATTCTGCGGATTCCGCTCCTTCCGTAGGTCCTGCAGCGACTTCCCCACTAACGTGATTACTATATAGTTAAACTGGGCAAATCTTCCTTTATCCTCAATCTTGCAGAAGTGACGCCCGCCACGCGCCGCCAACTCGGTCAGCACAAACACCTCCATTTTTAGCACCTGGAAGGGTAATGCCATTAATTGTCCTGCGGCAACTCGGCATTTACCTGTCAAAATTCCGTTACCTGCACTTTCTCGTCCACACCTTCAACCTTGAGAGCATATTGTCCAGTAGAATCGCGAACTTTGTATACTGCTCCGAAGCCTCCCTCTCCAAGTTTCTTTTCAACGTACCATCGTTCGATCTGAAACTTTTTAACAAGTCTTCTCTGTAGAGGATGGCGCAGACAGGTGTGGCAAACCTGGGTGCCTGCGTTGATGACCGCCGTCTCTCCCATTCAAAAGCTCGTTGCTGGCGAGCCGTCCGGTGTGAAGCACGAAATGACAATGAAGGTCATTCGGTGTGTTTCGGGTTTTTATACCGCAAGCAAATATTTGCTATTACATCGATTTTTTTTCGATAGAATAAATGGTGATAACCGCCTATAAATGTATTTGTTCAGCAATGAAAAGCGTTTCGATAATCTTCACCAATCCAATCTCCTTCTCTTGTTCTCTGCATGCCTATTGCCGCTGGCAATCTGTCCGCAATCGGCTACTCGAGATGTGCCTGCAATCTGCACTTTTCCTAGGTATGTATGGGTGGAACACATATACTTCACTGCCAATCAAAAATCAAACATCCTGCCAATCGCAGGCGAGTAGCGGGCGATGAGAATAAAGATTTCCAAGAGTGACCATTATACCGTACACCTACCGTATGTATTTTCCCAAAAAGTCGAAGACATCGTCCCCGAAATCGTCCTGAATTCCATCATTTTCATGAAATCAGAGATCGTATGTATTTTGTACTCGGAACCAATTTCCGTGACCAACCTGTGGATCCGATCAAAAGGAAACATTATCTATCCTTTTGTGAGCTACCGGTAACGCTATACTCAGACAATAGGTGCGGACTGACCGCTGGCAATCAAGGCCTCTGCGGGCATTGTACGCCAGCAAGTTGGGGGCGGGTCGCTGTAAATCGTGGCCTCGCCGGGCGGATCCGCTGTCTTTCCTTGTTTCAGCGAGCGGATCGCTGCGTTTTGGCGGGCGGATAGCGGCACCTGGGGAAGTTGATCACGCCAGCGGTCTGATCGCCGGCAAGCTCTAAAGCGGCTATCCGCCCGCAACCTGCCAGCGATCCGCCCGCCAGAGCTCTGATAGCCAGCGATGACCGCCCGCCAGAGCATTGATAGCCAGCAATCCGCCGCTCAAATTTTAAACGGTGAAGCTTGTCAATCATTGACGAGTTCTTTTCTGTTATCAGTATCATGCTCAGAGTAAACAAACCGAAGGGTATAAAAGGCGCTCCATCGCAATGAATGCTCACTCGGACTCGGCATTTCGAGGTCGATCCTGGAAGGTGACATCAAGTCACCTTTGAAGGACCACTCAGGAGCCGGAGAATAATTTTTGGCAGCTGAGGGGATGGTCCTCACGGCTAGGGGGAGGTGGTCGCGCACATGGAGAACGTGGGGGAACCTTCGGAATAACCTAATGAGGCATCGAGGCGGATCGGTGACTAATGGCGGGCGGATCGCTGGCTATTGGCGGGCGGATCGTTGGCTTCTGGCGGGCGGATCGCTGGCTACAGAGCGGGCGGATAGCTGGCTACTGGCGGGCGGATCGCTGGCTACTGGCGGGCGGAAGCTGTCTTCTGGCGGGCGAATGGCGGGCGGGATGTCGATCCGCCCGCCAAAAGCCAGCGATGCGCGCGCACCTTCTGTCTGAGTAGTCGTGGTCTGCGAGGTTTTGCCTTAGCTGACCCATATAACCAGAGGCTGCCGTTTTCTCTCTAAAACTAGGACTGTTGCAGAGCTTTTAAAAAATCTTAACCCAGAAGTTGACTCCATAAGTACACTAACTCTCGTTGGATTTGGTTCCTAAGGCCTGACGGGGACGCGTTTTACCGTCCTTAGCCCGCTTTATCAATGACTTTCTGTGTCATTTAAATTCCGATGTGAAGGGCCAACTGACAGTACAACGCTTGACGGAGATTCAGAATTGCACGAAAAACTTCGAGATATCTTTTACAGATCGTTGAACAGTACACGTAGCGCTCCGCAGCCGCATATGTACTGTATTTGTGTACGACTCACTGAAAGTTATTTCCGCGCTGAAAATCATATATCATTTTTTCCATGTTTTGGTATTGCTTGGCCTCATTAGTGAACGAAAATGTCAAAGGAGCCCCTGTAAAACCTTCATTTTTAAAGAAAAACGAGTTTGAACACACTGGTAAATTGGATTTCAAATTTTGCGTCAAAATCGCTTCTGTTTTTTCTGGATTCGTAGGCCTGGTCATGGTTATTTTTGAAGTTTTCCTGCATGAGAAGAACATTTGACAACTGTTTTCCGTCTTCTTTGACGGCCGCATCAACATTGAACGAAAAAGTGCTAGATGATCGTTCATAGAGGTACTAGATGATTGACACCACAGCAGTTTTCAGGTGGCCATAACTTTTATGGTGCGCATTTTCAGAGCCTGAAGTTTCGTGGGTGATGTCAGCTCGTTGGCGGAGAACTGGTCCGCGCCTAATTTTTCACCTACAAAAAACTTCGCGAAAACCCGGGGTTTCCTCCCCTTTTCGAATTCGGGATAGTTTAGGGCCCTAAGAAGGGAAACATCCACAGAAGGTCGGATTTTCTATTCGAGTTTAATCCCAGGTCTTAGGGCCTACGAAATCGCGGCGCGGACAAGTTCTCACATAATCATGCCAGCTAGCCCGAGTGGTGCGATTGTACTGGAAAAACTGAAAATGATTTTCAGCGCGTACGATGCCTTCAAACTCAAACTCTAGCAATAGTTATACAATTTGAGAGCCTTTCTCACCACGACCTTGAAAACCATTTTCAGATCTGAAAAAAATCCAGTTTGAAGGGACTTATTTAAGAAACCGCTGAAGACGCGAAAACTCATTGCGCGGCGTACCGTGATCGCGAATGAAGTTTTCTTTTCGCAAACGATTTTCAGTTAAAGGCAGTGTTCACGATGAATTTCGCTTCCGATATCTCCACGGTTTACGAGAGGTCTGGTGCCCTATATAGCAAGGCATGCTTAGAAAGGACAAGAAAGGCGCGTTTTTGAGCAAAGTAGGCCCTCTCTTGTTTACTTTGATTTTTGATCGTGGAGGAATCGACCGCTAGAAGGATGATACCTATCAGTGCAATGAAGCAAACAGCTCACTTATCAGCACTTCCTTCACTTGATCATTCCTATAATCTGAGTCTTCATTTGTTCCTTTCGAGGGGCGGATCTGGGGCACGGGGCGTGTCTGGGGCACCAAAACGCTTGTTTGGAGCCGTTATTTTGCCGCTCCTGGCTCGTTTTCTACCGTTCTTTCGACGCTGCGAGCCTAGGATCCTTCTCGCCTATCATTTCACTATGGAAAGTCAACGCGGATGATCATCGTGAACACTGCCTTTAAGTTGGATTTTCCGTAAATTTGAAGAAGTGATCCGCTGCCAACCAGGAGCTGGCTGAGAATAGGAAATTTTTCAAAGTCTAGGGTAATAGTTGAGAAATGCCGTCTATCTACAGTATCGTTAGGACAATCACAATTTCAGGAATGTAACCAAAGTCTCACTGTATTCCAACAGACGCAACCATGTAGTTCTCCCCATCATTGGTATAAAAACTTATATGGTCAAGACCCTGTTGCCCATTCCTTTGAAGCGAACCTCGAACCGTTCAAAGGTACAGTCTAACTACGGGATAGTTTTTCAATCAATCTGCTTAGCTTGAACTATGAACTGATGCATCGCGCATCAATGATATTGCATATGAACGGCGTGAAGTTCGCGGACGAGTTGTCGCGAGCCTGCATTGGAGCAGACTGTTTTATCGTTCTAGACCGAAGACAAATGGATAAACATAGATCTTGAATCGATTCGATCGCGTCTCTCGTCTCTATTGAGATCGGAAACTTGTCGGTAGGTGTGCACCATTTTCGTTTTTTGGGGACGTGGTCGACTTTTTCTCGCTTGTTTGAGCGGAATGAGATTTCGCGCTTGGCAGGGTTGCTATAAACGGCGGGCGGAATTCAGTATCAAAAACTACACATGAGTTTAGACTGTGCCTTTGAGATGCTCGGAAGGCTCCGATAGCTCGTTGTACGTAGGCATGGGTCAGCCTCTCAGGCTGGACTGGAACTCCATTCAGGAATGTTTTTTTCTGACTGAATAAATTTTGAATGAGAGAATGAATGTGTAGCAACATTTCAGCCTGGGTTTTGCTGCAGTGAATGGGCTTATCAGAAAAATGCCTTTGCAACCGTCGCTCGACACGCTCGCCGACTGCATGGGCGGACAGTCTTATTCGGACAGGCTTTACCGTCAATTCGCGTGCAGCTACTGCTAGCATTGTGGCGCCAGGTTGTCGTCGTGATTTTCTGCGTTGTGATGGCGAGAATAGACGCCTCACACAAAAACCGGAGATGCCCAGGGTTTCGTAGGCATCTAAGTTGTAACATTTTTTCGCGGGAATTACGTAAAATACGGAAATCATAGCCTCATTTGGTGAAATTTTAGCTACAACTCCCGCATTTTTCACGTAACTTCTAGCTACAGCACCCGCATAATCTAAGCTGCACGAGTGAGACTGGCGAACAATGCGACCGGCGTGCGCCGCTCTCAGAAGCGTGTTCAAACGGCCGCTGAGATAGCGAGCTACCTGTATCAGTGTCTGCTTTCTACATATATTGAATGTAATCCTTTTCACCTCTCATACCAACTGACTGCTTGGAATCCTCAACATAGCCTCAATCTTCAGCTTCAGGACTATAAACTTTATTTCATATACAATACAATATAGAGCCAAAGAAAAAAACGCTATATGTACAGTAGTGGTGATAAATCTATTGACATGGCCTTTTTCACAAAAACTGTTTCTATACATATCTCGGCTAAGGCGTGGCGAAAACCCATGAAACTTTAGTATGTTTTGGGGCATCACAAACCTTGCTTTAGCCATACACAAACTTAGGTTTTGGGGTCGCAGTCTTTAAATATGGAATTTATTTGCAAATTCGTGGTAATATTTCAAATGAGAGAGAAACCCCTTGAAACATGGCTATTCTAATTCCAAACCTGTAGCAGTTATTTGCCATCAGAAGGTCTTCTGAACGGTTTCTCACTAACCTAGTGAAAAATTATCTCTATCAAAATTTTTCTGAAGACCGAAAATTAAACAGAAAATGCTTTAAATTGGGAAAATTAACCCCTATAAAATTAATCGCTCGAGAAATAATCTGAAATATATACTTTATGGACTTTGACAAAGTACAACTGGTGCCCGAATCTTGCTCTTTTTCGTTAACGTCGATGAGAGATACTTAATAGATGTGAAATTGCATAACTTCATTTCGAATTCATTGCCAGAAAAATCTTGATAGAGATCATTTTCTCACAAGGTTATTCAACGATTCAGAGGAGCTTCTGATGGAAAATATGTGTACGAATTTGGGATATCAATAGCTATGTTTGGAGGGTATAGTTCTGTTTTGAAGTTTTACCACGAAATCATAAATAAATCCCATATTCGAAAACTGTGACCTCAAAACCTAAGCTTGTGTCTGTCTGAAGCGAGGTTTGTAATGCTCTATAACATATTCAAGTTTTATGAAGTTTCGCCCAGCCTAAGTCGAGATATGTGTAAAACAGTTTTAGTAAAAAGGTCATGTCAATAGACTTATTACCGCTACTAAATATGAAGAACTCTCGGAAGCGTATATCCCGCGTTGAAATGTCTGCTGATAAGCTGATATGTGTTAGGATAGGAGACTGTGCGCACCGAGTTCCAAGTTGCCCTTGTGTATTCGCATATGCATCTCCAGCACATCGCGACTGAAATCCATATCGATCAATAGTGGTGCAGAACTGTGTGTCTCATCTGTTTTTTTAGGAAAAAAATGTTCAGTCAATATCAGATTCAATCACAGATATCGTTGGGGATAGCCCCATTGATGGGCGGATGCGATTCGGGTGGATATCAATCGGCTTCGAACTGATTGCGCAGCATGTCGCATCGTAGCGCGACTGGGGAAGTATAAACACCCTACGGGGTCGTTTATACTTTTGCGGCCGAACGGCGCGGCGCAGTGCAATCCCACAATATCGATCGTACCGTACCGCGTGATCAATATTACAGAAATGCACTGTGCCGCGCCGCTCGGCGGCGGGAGTATAAACGACCGTTACGGCGACGCGGACACGCTTGCGTTCAAAGAAAATTTCAATGTCACAGGAAATGCACCTACCTAGCAAATCCGTCACCGCAAATCTGGCAGATGCAGTTGGTGGTACTGGCGTGTTTCCGGACATGATTCTCGAACCGGCTTGCCGTATTGAAAGACAATCCACAGAGTGGACATCGACGCAGAGAGTCGCTATGGGTATGGCAGTGTGACAGCAAAGCTGCTGATGAGGTGAAGACCTTAAAAGTGGAGTTTTGAAGTTACGATCAATTGGAAAGGATGATGGTAGTGAATAGGAAATTTTCGGAGTTAATATCAAGTTTTTTTTTGGAGTTTGTAGCGAGGATCGAAAATTTACGGAAATTTAGCCAAAAAAAGCTAATGGTTGACCCTGCAGTTGTTCACAAGAGACCGCATTCGACGATCTTGATAGCCCAAAAAAATGTTAGGAGTATGCGTTCGTGCTCACAAGGGAAGTATAGGAAGCGTAGGTCGGATCTGCCAAAACGAATAGTGTCGTTAGTATCTCTTGTTGTTCAATAGTAAAACTGCGCAGTATCCCGCTCCGAGATGTGGGTTCCAAGAAGTTACAAGTTTAACACTTAAGAGACCGCGCGTTCCACAGCTAGCCCCCGTAGCGGACCGGCGTGCTCCACGGCCAATCAATTCAGTGAGTTTTTAAACTGATTTTTTGTTGTAATTGCCTATGTCAAAAGGAACTATTTGGCGTTTAATATCTGCACAGCTTTTATGGAAGTTGTATGAAGCATAGATATAAAAGCAATAATTGCAAGGAGCCCGTTTTTCTTGAAGTAAAACGAAAAAATCGAGTTTTTAGCGAGGGTGTGCAATGCTCCAATAAGCGCATTAGTCTTCAGAAAAGCCGGAAATGGATCTCACAATTGTGTTCAGCGTCAAAAACTACCCCCCCCCTGAGCAAAGTATGGGGGGAAGACCATTCTCCATACTTTGTCCAGACTGACAGCGTTCTGGACTTGTACGAATTTTCTATTGAGCGTTCATTTATACCGATTAGAAGACTTTGGAAGCGTTCTAGAAAAATGTTCCAAATTCCGCTTAATAAAAAATTCTCCCAGGGGGGGGGTTTAGGTGTGCCGATCACGAATCTGTGGTTTATTAGTCTCAATTTCCAAAGTTTTCGGCTAATTTCGTTTGAACCTTCCCAAAATTGTGAAAATTTCAAGGGAAAAACGCCACTTTTGAGATTTCCAGGTTTCTGCGATATATATGACTCAAAATCATTCTCTGATGCTTATTTGGAGTGCTAAACACGAATCTGTAGTCCGTTTATCGATTTTCTGCAGATTACGGTAGATTACGGTGGGTATACGGTAGTTTGGTCAAAATCTCGGATTTTACTCAAAATTTGTATACGGGGGTTATTCGGGATGAAGAATACGAATTTAACATCCGTTTGTTGATTTTCAAAATACTAACGTGGAATTTGACCCCTAAATGACATGTTACCTACCGTAACCTACAGTAAACCTCAAAATTCCGACAGCTGGACTCCAGTATCGTGTTCACCACCCTGGATTACCCCTACTTACAACTTTTGAGCTAAAATCGAGAAAAATTTTTGAAACTCCACAAGAAATGCCTGATGGGTCCCTTGCCTTTTCGCGAGGCTTATAAAATGCTCATAACTTTTTTGAACCTGCAGCTCGGGACGGGATACTGCGCATTTTTACTTTTGAGCAAGAATAGATACTACTCGGACAGGAAATAGGCTTGACCGCGCGCAAGTTTTCGCCCTTAGTACCGACCGCGCGCAAGAACCGTTTCGACCGCTCGCAAAAAACAGAATAGGGCTGACCGCGCGCAAAGCACGCGGTCAGTACGATCTTGAAAAGTTGCGAGCGTTCCGACCGCTTTGGCCCTTTTCACGCCTCCCACCTCTTTCCGTTCGGACCGCGCCCAACTTTGCAAAGCGGGCAGAAACCGCGCAACTTTAGGACCAACCGCGCGCAGACGTGAGGGAAAATGCATGGTGTGTAGCGGCGAGGACACATTCAACTTCACGCCTGAATCGTGGATTATTTCTGCTGCAGTTTCCGTGTCATCTTGCTTTTTTAATAATTGTCTTTATTTTTCTTTCTTTCCACTGTATGGTTCTGTGTTCCCCTTGTGTCTCCTGTGTGTACACCCCTTTTTATGATTACCTGCATTGTTTACGCTATGTTATTAACAAGATTAACAATAATACTTATTGAAAACGGGTGTTGACCGTCGGTTGATGAAGGCATGTGCAGAATGTTTTGGAAGGTGTAGGGATTCTGTTGGATGGGTAGCTTTGAGGAAACAAGTAGAAAGCCTAAAGGTGTCAAAGGAAATTGACCGGAAGTGGGCGGGGCTTGGACAGGAGTGCGCACAGCGGCAAAAAGTGCTGTGAAATTCGAAAAAGTGTGGGCAATCAGGCTAGAAGTCTGTGAGAGCTTCGAGGGCAAGTTTTCAATAATCCGGAATGTGGGCGGGGCTTCGACAGGAGTGCGAACAGCGGCAAAAAAGTGCTATGAAATTCGAAAAAAGTGTGGGCAATCAGGCTGGAAGTCTGTGAGAGCTTCGAGGGCAAGTTTTCAATAATCCGGAAAGTGGGCGGGGCTTCGGCAAGAGTGCGCACAACGGCAAGAAAAATGCTTTGAAATTCGAAAAAGTGTTGTGATTAGCGCTGGAAGTCTGTGGGAGCTTCGAGGGCAAGTTTTAAATAATCCGGAAAGTGGGCGAGGTTTCGGCAAGAGTGCGCACAACGGCAAGAAAATGCTTTGAAGTTCGAAAAAAGTGTTGGGATCAGCGCTGGAGGTATGCAAGGGTTTCGAAAGCAAGTTTTCAATGTTCCGGAAAGTGGGCGGGGCTGGAAGGAGTGCGCACAAGGCAAAGAAAATGCTTTGAAATTTGGGAAAAGCGTGGGGAATCAGGCTGGAGGTGTGTGAAGGCTTCGGAGGCAAAGTTCAATGTACAGAAAGTGAGCGGGGCTTCAGGGCACAAGGGGCAAAAAGTGCGTAGAAGTTGAAATAAGGTGTGCATTGTCGTTGGATGTGTGTAAGGGTTTTTAGGAGTGTTTTTAATGTTTCGAAGAGTGGGAGGAGCTTAGCCAGGAGTACGCACAACAGCAAAAAAGTGCTTTGGGATTTGAGAAAAAATTTGGAGCGACGTTGTAGGTGTGCAAAGCCGATAGAATTGAGATTGCGGAGCCGATAGACTCCTGCAGCCTGTACTAGAACGCTCACCTTTTTGTAAGCTTCAAAAAACAGCTACAGTGACTGTATTCAAAGAATCAATCTGGTTGAGTTCGTATGTGGAGGCGGGGTTGTCGAAGCTCGTGGGCGGGGTTGACGAAATTTTTCGACTTGCATTGCTCAAATTCAGTAGTTTAGACTAGTTTTCGACGCTTCCAACGGCACGAGCGTTCTAGTAGGGGCCATACGACCCCAGTGGTTATCCAAACAACGTTTTTGAGCGTGTCTGCTGCCTTTAAAGGCAGCATACACGCTCGTAAACGTGATTGAGATAACTACGGAAATAGAATGGTATGGCCCAGATTACAACGCCTACGCATTTTGAAGTGTCAAAAACGACCTACAATGCCGCTACATGAGTTAGAAGTTGGCCCCGCAATGTATTTTCACGACTCCTGTATTTGCCCTTTTCCTGCAACGGAAGGTTGCTGGGCCATATTCACCTTCGGTACTGTTGGTAGATTACCTAACAAGTGAACCACACACGTCACTGACGGCGAAGATGGCCCAGCAACCCTGCGTTGGAGGAAAGGGCAAATACAGGGGGCGTGAAAATACAGGGCGAGGCCAACTTCTAACTCGTGTAACGGCATTGTGGGTCATTTTTGACACTTCAAAATGCGTAAGCATTATATTGTAAGCCATACGGTTCGATTCACGTAGTTATTTCAACCCCGTTT
Organism: Aplectana chamaeleonis; assembly: GCA_029168955.1. Classification (NCBI taxonomy): domain Eukaryota; kingdom Metazoa; phylum Nematoda; class Chromadorea; order Rhabditida; family Cosmocercidae; genus Aplectana; species Aplectana chamaeleonis. The sequence goes on along the minus strand of JAPDOI010001038.1, from coordinate 173,364 downwards.
ACGAGCGTCTATGCTGCCTTTAAGTTGAGAAGCTTTTACATCTTAAAGGCAGCATACACGCTCGTAAACGTGATTGAGACAACTACTGAATTAGAATGGTATGGCACCGAAAACAACGTCCACGGATTTTGAAGCGTCAGAAACGGCGCACAATGACGCTACACGAGTGAGAAGTTGGTCACGCCCCTGTATTTGCCCGCCCCCTGTATTCGCGTCTTCCACCAAAACAGGGTTGCTGGACCATTCCCACCGTCGGCGACGTTTGTGGTTTACCTATTGTACCTATTCTACCACCCACAACCATCACTGACGGTGGAAATCGCTCCTCAACTCTGTTTTGAAGGAGGACTCAAATACAAGGGGCGTGCAGATACAGGGGCGGGGCCGAATTCTCGCTCGTGTAGCGTCATAGCGGGGCGTTTTTGGCACTTCAAAATCCGTGGGCGTTCGGTTCGGTGCCATACCATTCTAATTCCGTAGTTATCTCAATTACGCTTACGAGCGTGTACGCTGCCTTTAATGTATGCATAAAATGTGCATAGTGTGTACACTTGACATGAAATTCACAAAACAGCTTTTTCAATAATAAGCTACTCTCATACTTGTTGCTACAGTCTTAACACAGCCAACTGATAAATATGCGTTTGCAACATAGGCTCACGACGTTTGCGACTTGAATAGGCTCTATTTTCCAGAAATTTCTGAGAGATTTCGCATGGGAAGGCTCGAAGCGACGGCGCGGAAAACCAGATAGAACAGATCGAAGACTACAAAGCGAGGTATGCGTTTTGTGTTACGGTTTAACAGTTGAATCCAGTGAGATTATTGTTCTAGGAAATGCTGCACTACAGTACGATGATCCCGTTAAGTTTCTGCGCACTACCTTTGGAGAGGCCGTCGTAGCAGAGCTAGGTCTGTAACACTTTCCGGGACTATAGACTTTCCCCGACTAAACTTTTTTCAGAACTTTGCTGTGACAGTTGTAGGTATTAGGCGGGACTAAAATATTCAGCACTCAAAATTTATGCCAAACTTTGATACAAGCCTTTCGTTGCCCACTTCGCATATTTTTTACCCTTAGATAGCGTCCGTATTGTACCTATAACATTCACAAATTGTTCAATATTTAGAGAGTGTCTTCCAATTTGGCTAATTAAAGTGTTATTTCAATAACAATGTTCCGTCCATTCCGAGATCGGTTACTCCAGCCTTTCAAAGTGAAAAGTCATCATTTTGTGGAATGTATCGACAAAAATTGGCTGAGAAAAAAGGGAAGAATGGGAGAGCTACAATACCCGCGCTATGTTTTGTAAAAACGGGAGCATCTGGCAAACTTGGCAAAAAAAACGTCTATTGCATGTAACTTTTTTGAAGGAAGACTTTTTTAACTACTGAAAACGCTGTCATACTCACACATGAAAGGAGGATGATACCTATCAGTGCAATGAAGCAAACAGCTCACTTATCAGCACTTGCTTGACTTGATCATTCCTGTAATCTGAGTCTTCATTTGTTCATTCCGATAGAGCGGATCTGGGGCACCAGCCGTGTCTGGGGCACCAAAACGCTTGTTTGCAGCCGTTATTTTGCCGCTCCTGGCCCGTTTTCTACCGTTCTTTCGACACTGGGAGCCTAGGATCCTTCTCGCCTATCATTTCACTGTGGAAAGTCAACGAGGATGGTTATCGTGAACGCTGCGTTTAAGTAGCTTTTTTTACCTGCGAATATGCTAGCGTTTTCAGAATCTCGAAAAAATCACTATTCAAAAAGTTACATGCATCGGACGTTTTGCCAAGTTTGCCAGATGCTCCCCGTTTTACAAAACTTAGTGCGGGTTTTGTAGATGCCCACTTAGTTTCACATGGGGAGATATTTGTAAGTTCTACTAGCCTTATAACATGCCCTACTACCATTATCTCGTTTAATGATATCGATTTCGCTTCTTTGCTGTCGGGGAACCTAGAATGTGCAGTCAGTCTTATAGTTAGCTATATTTTTTTGAACGCGCTCTGGGTATCTGTGTCCTTGGAAAACATTGATCAGTTACCACTTGGGTTCTCAGTTTTGATGACTTCTACTTTTGTGCGCTTTAAAAGTTCTATTTTTAGGGTTCACAATTTTTGAAAGATGATTTGAAATAATTGGAAACCATGTTGTTCGAAACATAATTTTTTCATGTAACAGCGTGGAAGCACAATAAATGAATGCGGATTAGATTTTTACAGTAATAACATTCAAAATATGAATCACTTGACTAGATAGGACTTAAAAAGGGAATTCGCAGTTCGAGTAAATACGTTTTCAGTTACTAAAATTTATTTTCACTTGTTTTTTCGGATATTTGACATTTATAGTGACACCCACGTGCACTGATTCTGAAATCCAAATTGCCCATACTTCAATTCGTTTTTATTGAAGTATTTGAAGTAATTTTTGGAAACTTTGTGAACTCGATCATGTATATGTATTTCGGTTGCATATTTTTTATGTATAACCGTTAGCCATTATTGTGAACAAACACAATTTGTTTCACAATTATCGTTTCATTACTACATTGATGTACCATCAAGTGATTAATTTGGTAATAAATTTGTGTTTTATCATTTTCGTGTTATGTTGTTATGCAATACGCTAGCATCGAGTCCCCAATCGTGATATCCAGTACTGGCTATTTCATACTGTAATAGCCAGTAGTGGGCACCATGGATTGTAGGATCTCCTGTTGGCGTATTGCGCTGTTCTGAGCCCTTCCATCGGGAGGGCGCCGTGATATCATACTTGCCCGCGGTCCGAACGCAAAGCGCCGTGATGCAGATTTGCGTTCGGAACGCGCTCACTTTCGTACTGACCGCGGCTGAATACCGGTCGGAACGCTCGCAATGATGCGGTCGCAACGTCGCCGATCCCGCGGTCGGTCCTATTGTTGCGAGCGGTCAGCCCTATTTTCTGTCCGAGTAACGATACTAGTCGTTTTGGCAGATCCCACCTACGCTTTGTATACTTCCCTTGTCAGTTCAGAATTTGCTTGAAGTTACACTATTTTAGCTCGCAAACGGCCGTTGTGACAAAAACTAGCATTGTTCTTTGGAAATGCCACTGGAAAAGACCAAAAATCATGTGAATGGCCTCCAGCATGACATGTCAGATGGTGGCAATTTTCTTTTTTTTACTTTAATTATTTAATCCCGAAAAGAATTTTTCTTAGGGAAAATTTCACTTTTTATGCCCAAAATGCTTTTTCAGTATCACGAATGAAATTATTATCCGAACTTTTACAAACTTTTCAAAAGTCCTCACCATGGAACACTGCTGACAGGAAAACGTTTCGCTAGGCGAAGGCGGACCGGAGCTTGACCTGAAATTTCGTATGAATCATGTGTGCTGTCAAGGAAATTGGAATAATTCTTCTATTGTATTCTTCAATTCGGACTTTATAAATATGTACATGTATGTCTATAGATGATAGCGAAAGTTTAAGATTTTTTTATCAAAAAATTTCCGTTTATTCCCTAAAAATTCGAAAATTCGAAACGGCTGGCAGATAGAGGTATCGGATAATTACCGGCGAGGAAATTCCCGTTTCAACTCTTCTATATAGGAATACTGAGCAAATTAGTGGTACTTGATTCCGTCAAAGCATATCAATTAGGAAGAGAAGAGGAAATTCTGAGAGACCGGGCCGATGTCTGATATGCACGGTCGCGGTAGCGCGTCGCGGGAAGTATGAACGCGACTCTATACAACAAAACAATCATATCATTACTTACAAATTTTTCCATATTTGTTGGGTGAATCTGGGAATCTGGGAGTCTACTGCAGTTCGATAGGTTAGCTTGAGGAGATCAGCGTCCGCCCTGGGAGATAACAATATCAAGCATTTTTCTCGTTTTTTTTTGTGCGCCAAAGCACCGTATTGTCGAACTTCCCTTCAGAATTGACGAACTGAATATATTCAAGAAAACTTCCGTGTCCTTCTTTCTGTGAGGGCCGCTGGTGATGGCGAAGTGCCGCAGATCAGTCTGGAAAACGTTGCCATCATCACGAATGGCCATTCGCTTTGTTGACTTTTCCCGCCTCCAAACACGCGCCGCGGACCGTCCTACATTTTTTTTTGGTTGGCTATATTTCCAGTCTCCAGAAGGGTAAGCTTCTGTTGTCCATCCAGAACCGGAACAAAAGCATATTTCTTATTCACTAAATTGAAAGTAATTTTTTGAAGATGGTAAAGTCTGTCCGAATGAGATTGCCCGCCCACGCGGTCGGCGTACATGTCGAAGGGTCGTCCCGAAAGCAATTTTTAGACCTGTTAATCGATTAGCACGATTCTAACAATAAGACTCATGCTCAATAATATCACAATCCGCTGTCTGCAGTCATGGAAAGACTTGTTTGGGAAACACTTCCGCGACGGCCGTTCGAAACGCACGCCGACCGCGTGGGCGGAGTTTTTTTTTCGAAAGACTTTAGTTACAATATCGCCCGCGACTTTGGGAAAAACGGCGTTTTCGGCGCTTTTTTCCGCCGCAAAGCGCTGCTTTGTCAAAACTTCGTTCAAAGTGGTCCGTTTGAGTTGCCAGGGGCGTATTTAGAATCAGCATCAAGAGCTCTTCATTTTGAGCTCACATATTCTCTGTTTCCTAGTGTGATTTATTTCCATTCTTCGCGTGCGTCGGCGCGCGTGCTCTGCGCCTCCTTCTTCCCACACTTTCTCGCTGTCTCTACCCTCGCTCCGCACAAGCGCGCGAGGGAACAGAGTAAATCTGACTCAGAGGATATGAATCCTGGATTGTTCAACTGGAGTATGATGCGTGCAAATACGAATTCGCGCCTACACGGTCGGTGGTACAGTGATCGCATCCGGGCTTTATGGACGAGTTTTTCCCGGTGAAAAACAGCTGGCTGCAGCCGTAATTACCTACTATTTACGCACTTTACGGTCCCCACTAACTGGAGAGGCATTATAGCAAAAACTTAGCTTTCTAAAAATGATCTCTTGAATGTCTTGAATGAGTGGTGAGGCGAAAAGAAATAATCTTGAGTCCACTAGATTCCCTTAATTAACCTATTTAGATCAAAAACAACGAAAAAAAAATCTTTTAAATTTTAGAAATTCGAACACTTTCAGTACAAACTTTGTCGATGGAGGAGGGGGTAATTTGGGGCGCTGAACACAAATACAAGATCCATTCTTTTTTGTTGCAATATTACGGTAGGTTACAGTGGAAAAACTATATTTTTCCTACTGTAACTTACAGCAATCTTGAAAAACTAAAAACGGACCTTATATTCGAGTTGGGCGCCTGAAAAAACCCCTGGACACGGTTTGGGCTGAAAACGTCCAAATACCTGATATCTAGGGAATCACATTATATGCACCCTCTCATTTACCAATGTGCATTAAAGGGCAGGGTTCGCAGTACAAACGACTTTTCAGCTCTCTTCATGAGAATGTAGATTCGGTCATCACAAAAGTAAAAAATAGGTGGGAAAACCCAAAAATTTGCGTCAAGAACGCTCTAAACAAGGTGTAGCGGCTAATAAGCGGTTTCGGCCGGCCTCCTAATTAACGAGATTTTTCTTAATGCTTACTTATCCGCCTTTTATTTTGCTGTTTAAGTAGTCGGTAGTCTCTAGAAATGCTCAGAAATTACTTCAGAAGCAAAATAAAACTTGACAAAACAGGCTTTTATAGAAATCTCGATGACGGGGGGCGGGCGGACACCAAGCAATAACATATCTCTTAGCGTTTTTTCAACAACTTTTCACTTATTTTTACATCTGTGACGGCTAGATCTATATACTTTCATATGAGGATAGCACAACAATAGTTTGTAGCGCAAACCCTGCCTTTAAAGAATTTTAGCAGAGTAAAATGTTCCGCTTTACCCTCCCCACAACACTCAACAGACCATTTTTCAAAACTCTAGTCTGTCCTGGGATCATCAGTCCCTAGTGAATACATGCGACAGTTGGCTAACTTGATCATTCGGAGCAGAGCGTTGAGAGATTACTCTGAGAGAACTGGCCGCTGTAGTACTGCAATCGTGCCGCAGTCCCCATAGTTACGCCGTCGTACCGCAATGACGATGCAATGGGCTCGCAGTTGTGTCAAATACCGCAATAGCGCCGCAATGATTGCGGTACTATTGCGGAGCTACTGCGGCTAAATTACAGAGCTGCTGAAACCAGCCTTGCCATTTATCGATTCACTCAACCCGGCCTGCCACGCTTCTCATTCACTCGTCTTCGTCTTTCAGTTCTGCTGCAACGAAAGCGTGTCTCTTGCTTCTCTCAAAAATCATTACCTCTCTTAGGGAAACATTGACACATCAATCCTCCTCAGTCTTATAAGGGTTTATGTTGACAAAGTTTTGAATCATTTTTTCTCGTGAAATTTAGAATAATTTGTTGAGCTTAAAATCTCAGTCCAACCTCAGGGGTAGAATTTGATATTAAAATCCGCCCACCGTGAATAGCAACCCTGCTAAGCGCGAGATCTCAATTCCATCAAATAAGTCAGAAACTACAGGTAAAAGGTCGGCTCCGACCCTAATACCCTAAAAACTTAATTAGGCGTTTTGCTCCAAATAGAGAACTAAAGTCTTCGTGAACGGAAAAGTCGGTTTGTATGGCAATGCTGAAAGGCAAAACGTACAATGGCAGAACTCTGGGTTCCCTTTCCGGGATGGTGTGCGCGGTTAGGGTTCTGGGGGTATCGTGGGCGGGGTCGACATTTTCCCTGTAGTTTCTCACTTATTTGAGCGAATTGAGATCTCGCGCTTCGCAGGGTTGCTATTCACGGTGGGCGGACTATAATATCAAATTTTTCCCCTGAGGTGGACTATGCCTTCAAGAAGCTTTTTGAGTTTTGAACTTTTGAGTTTTTTGAGCACATTCGACCACACTTCCCTGAATTCACAAACCTGAGTTCTATAATATGCGCATTCTGTGTGAAGCCGAGGTCCCATAGTTCTCTCGCGTGTGTTTCCAGGTATAAGCGGATTTTTTTCTAAACTTTTCAGAGTCTGTGTCCACGATAGAAAGCCGTATTCTAGTTTTCTATGTTTTTTCAGTAGGCAAGTTCTCGATGTAGAGGATAATTGGGAAACGTCTCTATAGAACTTTGGAAAGCCGAATAAAAAAAGTTCTTCAAAAAAACCATTTATTATTTATTTACGACTGTCCGGTGTGTTTTGCGCACTGTAGACAAAACGTCAGACCTAACGTCGCAATTTGTTTTGAGCTTTGAAATTGTTAGGTAAGTGACTTTGTTTTCTGTTTCGTGTACTTGGAACTCTTGAAAAAATAAGGAAGTTGAATGCTCATGTTTGGATCTTACAATTTCCCGGAATAAAGAGTACTCAAAAATGCGGCAACAGTTCCTTTAACACTAGAAACTATGGACAACTGCCATATGGCTTGGGCGGGGTGATCCAATGGGTCAACTGGTTCACGAGGTTTTCACACGATTCCTGGCCGTTTTTCGAATTACTTCCATCCCTACTATTCTCAGAAGGACCCAAAGCTTACTTTTCTGCGAAAAACGGGCAATTTTCTTATCGTGAGCACTGCCTTTAAATTGGATTTTGAGAAACGAATGACCATCTTACTAGCGCAGTTTACAAAGCGTAGATCCGATCTGCGGAAACGAAACGTAATGCCAGTATCTCTTGTACATCTATAGTAAAACTTTGCAGTACCACGCCCCAAGCTGCTGGTTCCAAAAAGTTCATTCATTCATTCATTGAGTACGTCGTATAAAACAGACGCTAGAAAAAGTCGCGAAATTTCAGAAAACAATACGAATTACAAGCATATCTAAGACTTCAGTAAAATTTTAGCCATTCCCCGTTTAAATGACATCGTAAACCTGGCAGTGAGGGTGGTTTTCCCCACGCGCAGATACGATGACCCCACTGAGTTATGAGTTTTGCTAAAATTTCACGATAAGGTTAGGGGATATCAGAAGGTATTTGGGACGTTTTGAAAAAGAAATCGGATTTGCTCAAAACTTGTATGTAAGGGTATTCTAGGGTGCCGAAAACGAATCTGGGGTCTGTTTGTCGAAATGGTAGAAGTGCACCTTTCTATTAGAGGTACACCTCTAATTGAAGTACAATACCGCCGCTATCCAAGGGAAAAAATGGGAAAAGTGGGCAACTGAAGCGTCTCTCGACCCCAACACTCTCTGGTCCCTTACCAAAGATTTTCTCACTTTGAGACGACACCCACCGCGTCGCTCGTTGCTGTAAGTATGCACTAGGCCCCACGAAGGCATTTTTCAGAGAGCTGACCGACGACAGAGAGGCAGCTAACTGGAATATTGTTCCCAATTGGGCTGATATTCGTGGTAATCTATTCACGGATCCAAAAAACCTTCGCGGCGGCCGGTCAACATGCCCACCGGCCGCGTGGGCAAGCAGTCTCATTCGGATAAACCTGAATTACTCTGTGGAAGCAATACAAATTATATTAATTCTACTGTGACAAAAAATTGATTGTAATCGTTCCATACCAAAAGTAAATAGACTTTCAAAATAGACACAAGTTCATCGGAGAATAGATATGTGGGAACAAATAGCTGCATGTAATACCATGTAGCTGTGCTTTCTCGTGAACTATAGTGCCAACGTAACTACACAGCTCGTATTCGTGTTTTAGGCAGCCGATTCTTTGGCGTCTAGTGTGTGGATATTGCTACTGAAAGTGAATTAAATCTATGGGCCGCGAAATATACTTTATTCAATAGAGATTACGTAAGAATCAAGAAGACGTAGCCAGTAATGACTTGGTGATAGCAGAAATGGCTTGGAAACAAAATTATAGGCTCAGCAGGAGCGCCAAAGCTGAGACGAAGGCGCTATTGCGGTACGATTGCGGGGCTATTGCGGCAAGGTCGTGGCTGCCCGCAATCGTACCGCAATTGTACCGCAATAGTGCCTCTGCGGTGCCGGCCGGCGCCGCAGAGGCACGATTGCGGTACGATTGCGGGCAGTTCTCTCAGAGTAGATTTGCTCGTTTTTATTCAAAGTTAAACGCCAGTTTCCAGCACCGGGAATTCTTATAATACAACTGAAACGGCGGATTTTTTGACACTGCTCAGTGTGAGACCCAAGTTTCAGGCTGAGTATGCCAGATTTATCCAGAGTTTTTCGTTGATGGAACTTTGATTATTGATGTATGTAATGCGGTTGACCGACGAAGTGACTTACCCGGTCTTTGGCTCATTCACGTGTGTCAGTGCGTGATTCTCGAGTTGTATGGCGAACCGGAAGCTCTCGTCACACACATCACAGCAATGCAAAGGTTGCTCCTGAAAATAAAAACATATTGTTGTATTATTAAAAACAAAAAAAACATATTAACATTCTATTAAAACATATTAGTTCATACATGATATCAATTATGAAGGCAGGGAGAAATTGGGCTTATTGAATCCTTATTAGCGCGAGTTATGATGCGTTTTCGTGTTTTCACCGAAAACCCCACCCGGCGAGAATTATTTCGAGGACTAAGGTTATGTTAGGTTACGGTAGAAGCACCGCAGTTTCTGCTTTCGAGACAGGGGTTGTCTACACACCGACGGAGGAGTTGTCCCGTTTTTGTAGTTTGAAATGTCACGTGCCTCAACGCGAGCGAAGTGGTCCCGAGTGGAATCACAGCCGCCAAAAGCGGGACAACTTCTCCCTCGGTGTGTAGAGAGCCCTGTCCCACTTCCGAAGGAGTATAACTTGAGGTGCCAGTTCGAATCCAGCATTCATAAAAAAGTTCAGGAATAATATACAGCCTATCTTCCAAAAAGTAAGCATGGTGAAGCGGCGCTGGCGGTCGCGCTGCGCACCAGAGGCAGATCACGAGTGAGTTTTCCTAGTCTCGCAGACCACTTTTTACTTTTATTTCGACAATTTGTAGTCTATCGGAGTTAATACTTCACAATTTTTCCGAAGAATAGAAAAAAATCGTGGGCGGGACCAGGAAAAGACGCCTGTGATCCGCTTCAAACGCGCGACGCTGCCGACTGCGTCGCTCCATATGGCTCGCTTTCTGGAGAATGGACTGTACGTTGCAGGGTATAATAGAATTGCTGTACTGTAATGATTCACCCTCCTCAGCCTGCAGAACTTTGTTGTGGTGAACACAAATGGATTACCATACCCCAGGTGAATAACCCAGGTGGGTAAGGTTTCAGCCAAGTCTCAAATATACCCCGAATTACCGTGCACCTACCGTAGTCTTTCGCAGATCGAGAGACAGATGAGGACTTTATACAATCAGAATTTCAAACAAACCCAAAATTAGGATTTGGAAAAAATTCAGAAATATTGGGGGAAATTTTTAAAATTTGAAAAAAAAATTATTTTCTCTCTATTGATTCCTCAAACCCCTCCAACCTCGTTATGTTCCTCCGCAACATGGGATAGCAGGTGCTGTGCGAGGGCAAACGGTCGAAGACAATGCGGACAGCATCGGCGGTTATCATGCTCCATTAGATGTACATTTAGCTGGAGGCGATTCACCAGTACCTGGAAAAAAAATTGGTCTAGCGGGCATAGATTCTTTCAAAAAGGAGAAGATAAGGTCTGTCCGGATGAGCCTGCCCGCCCCCGCGATCCACGTGCGCGTCAAGCCGCCGTTGCCAAGGCATTTTCAGGACCTCTAAATCGATTATCAGGAATATGAGACACGCAGAGAGCAATATCCCAGTCAGCTGTTTACAGCCGTGGGAAGGCTCGTCCGGGAAACGCCCACGCGACAACCGCTTGACACGCACGCTAACCACGAGGGCGGACATTCTCATTCGGACAGGCTTTATATACGCATTCGCCGTAGATTCAATATTCGATTTGATCTATGTATTTGTCGAAAAATCAACAATCGCTCAATTCAAAAATTTAGCGAGTTATCAGCAAACGATATTTAGCTGGTATCGTGAAAAATCAGTGATGGATCATTTCTACACAATCCTAGAAAAATCAATAATCAACCTTCACTATATACTCGCCTAAAAATATTAGGATCGTTTCTACATATATATTCATCAAAAATTCGATAGTCATTTTTATGTACTGAGTTCCTCGAAAAATCAGAAATCAATGTTATCTTTTTCAAAAAGAAACAATAGGGGTACGTTCTTTTACTTTCCTTAGAAAGTGAACATTTTTGTGTGCTCGTTGAAAAATCGATATTCGATCCAATGTATGTTTTTACGAAAAAGTCAATAATCGATTCCATACGCCTATTCGTCAGGAATCGATATTCTAATATTACTTTCGTATTCTTCGGGAGAATCAGTGATCGACTAGATCTATATTTTACGAGATGTCAACAATCGATCATTTATGACTGGTGTTTGTCGAGAAAGTATAGCAGATCGTCCCTACGTAATCGTGGAAAAATCAATAATCGATCATATCAATGTGCTTGTTGAAGTTCAACGATGAATCGATAATCGATCGGAACCATGCATCCGTCGAAGGATCAACGGGCTATATGTAATTTTCATGTACTGTCCGCAAGAACAATAATAGATGACTTCCACTCACTGGCCAAAAGAATCGATATTCGGACTTCCAACAATTTAGTAATTCTGTCTTTGTTGACCAATCAAAAATCGATCAAGCCTGTGTAGTAGTCAAAAAAATTTGGTCAACTATCCTCTGTTTCCGAGTGAACTTTGTTTCCGTTCATCGCGCGCGTCTGCGCGCGTACGTTGCATTTCCTTCTCCCCACGCTTTCTCGCTGTCTCTACCCTCGCTCCGCACAGGCCCGCGAGGAAAGATAGTAAATTTGCTACGAACCAGAGGATATATCCAAGTGTTCACCAGAGAACCAGTAATGAGATTTTTCCTCTGCATTTTTCAAAGAGTCAATAACCGGCATGTTCTTCAGTGAGTATATCTCTTCAAAGAATGAAACTGGCGGAAGAGACCTTCTCTTCGAAAATTCGCCGCGTCAGCGCCGGGAAAGTACCGCGACCCTCGACTGCACCGCGATAGTTCCGCGATAGTGCCGCAGCGGCTCCATGATCAGACAACTTTGTTGCCGTGTGTTGAGCCTCGACATCGTCGCGATAGTACCGCAGCGGCTCCGCGTTAGAACCGCGCCGACTCCGCGAGGATGCAGGAGTGAACCCGCGTGGAGTACATCCTGTGTAGTGAAACGAAGTTGTCGCCAGTTCAATTACCCAAGTTTAAAATGAATTCCGTATTTTCCTTGGGCGCAAAAGCTGCGGTAAGCTCTGTCGCTATTAGACAGATGACGTAACGACCGTGAGTGCGTATTTTTGTTCTAGGGCCCCCTAGCTCTGTTACCATTCTTTGATAACTTCATATCAGATACTCCCCCGGAGCCGCTACGGCACTATCGCGGAGCCGAAGCGGCACTGCCGCATCACCGCTATGGCTCCGCGGTAGTTCCGCCACGGCTCCGCGATAGTGCCGGCGCTGCCTCGCAATAGTGCCGCTTCGGTGCCTGTAGGCTCCGAAGCGGCACTATCGCGGAGTCGCAGCGGCAATTTCTCTCAGAGTTTGAAACACGAATTTGTGAAGAAAATCAAAGTTTAAAGCAGTTAAGATCTTTCTTACTCGTGGGGAGACCGTTAGTACGTCCCGTCCATGTGTTCGCAGAAAAATCGATAACCGATCTAGTCTGCGCCTACGTCGAAAATCGATAATGGATCAAATCCAAGTATTCGTTGGGATTCATATCAACATTCAACAAAAGTTAAGCATTCGTAGCAAAGTCGATAGTCGAGCTAATCTATGCAATCCATCGGCAATCACTAATCGATCATATCCCAGCATTTTTCGGAAAATAAAGAATTCTTATGTCAATGTAATTGTCAAAAAAATTAAGGTAGGAAATCCAGCAACCCGCTAAACGCGCTTTTGCAAAAAAAAACGATAGCAACTAAAAATTCATGTGAGAAATCAATAATCGATCTTTCGCGAAAAAAGTCAATTATCAGTCGTACGCACCTTTCGACAAATACCACAGACTTGCTCGCCGTCTTCATCGTCTGGCCGCCTCTGCATATGAAATTGACAGTGTAGAGCGAGTTGCGCGTCACTACGTATCGTTTGCCTTGGAGGACCCAATCGATAACATTAACGGTTTACAGGAATACGGAAGCATCAAATACCTGCAGACAGCACAGTGCATATAGAGATCAGTGATCGGGGTGTGCATTCTGGTGTGCTTCTCGAAATCTTCCGCAGTTTTAATTGGAGCCTGACACGCGGCGCACGCATCTGCGCGCGGCACCTAAAAGACATATTTAATCGATATTTCCAGCAAGGTGTATACATATTGTTCGAGTCTGTCAAGTGGGAAGCCGCGCTCAGCGGTTGGGAGCGAAATGACTTGATCGACAGTCATCTTCCCTTCGTTTTACCGCGCGCAAATATTCCAGCCAAACATCGTCGCGACTTCTTACTCAAATTACACGGCCCTTAGATACGAAAATGGGCGGTGCTTAAAAACAGTTTTCCGCCCACTTCTACCACGGGGAATCAAGCTGGGAGAACGAGGTCCTACAAAATACTTACCTTGCAGTGACTGAAAAGCCTGTGTTCATCTAGTGCATCTTCGCCGTAGCATTTTTCATCGCAAACAGAGCAGTGGATGATTCGAATCTGAAACAACCATTTGCTGTATCGTCCAACTCTTCTGCAAACAGACCGTAAAAAGCAGCGAACGCGATCAATAAAGATTCTGGTTTCATGACCTAAATTGAAGGTTTTGGGTAGTAGTATGTGAACCTAACAAAAAAATGACAAAAATTGGAAACAAATAAAGGATTAACGGGGTTGTTTTTCTTCATGAAGTGAAAGTGGACGTGTTACACCGCAGTATGTCAGCTCGATTGAAGAAGTGGAGCCAGCGGTGAAGTGGTTGTGGTAGCGAAGCCGATAGAGTATTACGGCCTGTACTAAGACGCTTGGAAGCCTCAAGACTAGCCAAAAATCACCGCATTCTAACGATTAGTGTGAACGGGTTTTCATTGGGGGAGGGGCGGAGACTGCGGAATAAATGAGACTTCTATTTGGCTCAGGCATAGAAGTTCTGACTGGTTTTTGACGCTTTCAACGGTGTGAGCGTTCTAGATGCAGCCAGAAGACCCCAGTAACGTCGTTATCTCAACGACTTCTCTTTGTCTTCCTACCTCTTTTTGCATACGCGGTCCTAGTGTGAGGCCATTTTTCAGCAAGGGCGATGCACCCTCCACCTTGTCTGTTGGTTGTTCCCTGAATGACGAACTAGTTGGCGGTTTATCTTGCAGGTAAACCACCCGATTTGGTAAATGTGTACCTATCGTGGACGAGTTGTACATGCATTGCTAGAAGTTCACGTGATTCAAACGCCATTCGACAGGATCCACATTCCAACGACATCAGCTCGTTTGAATGGCTCACCACGTGGTCCTGAATAGTTATTGATTATTCTGAGTCACCTCGCGATCGCGCGCTCTCCCTGTCTAATTCATCTGCCGGTGAAAGACTCTAATCGATATTTTTGCTCAACACTTACTGTGAATTCCTTCTGTGCCTCAAAAGTCTCTCCACAAATGGTGCACAAATGTTGAACACGCAGATGCAGATCGATAAAATGCTGATTGAATGAGGTCAAGTCCGCGAAAGACGCACCGCATTCCACGCAGAAACGCACCGGTTTCCGGACCTCGAAATGCGAGATCAAGTGCATCAATCGGCCCTAAATTAGCGTTATTTTATGCTATGCTATGTTATATTATATTATCTTATATTATGTTATGCTGAGCTATGCTGTTATATTATGTTATCTTATATTACGTTGCTATACTATACTATGCGATGTTATGTTATGTTATGTTATGTTATGTATATGTTATATTATGTTATGTTATGTTATGTTATGTTATGTTATGTTATGTTATGTTATGTTATGTTATGTTATGTTATGTTATGTTATGTTATGTTATGTTATGTTATGTTACGTTATGTTATGTTATGCTATGCTATGTATGCTATGCTATGTTATGCCATGTCATGTCATGTCATGTTATGTTATGTTTTGTTATGCTATGCTATGTTATGCGATGTCATGTCATGTTATGTTATGTTATGTTATGTTATGTTATGTTATGTTATGTTATGTTATGTTATGTTATGTTATGTTATGTTATGGTATGTTATGTTATGTTATGTTATGTTATGTTATGTTATGTTATGTTATGTTATGTTATGTTATGTTATATTTATGTTACTTTATGTTATGTTATGTTATGTTATGTTATGCTATCTTATGCTATGCTATGCTATGTTATGCCGTCATGGTCATGTCATATCATGTTATGTTATGTTATCTTATGTTTTGTTATGCTATGCTATGTTATACCATGCCATGTCAAGTCATGTTATGCGTTATGTTATTTTATGTTATGTTATGTTATGTTATGTTATGTTATGTTATGTTATGTTATGTTATGTTATGTTATGTTATGTTATGTTATGTTATGTTATGTTATGTTATGTTATGCTATGTTATGCTATCTTATACTATGTTATGCTATTATGCTATGCTATGTTATGCCATGTCATAGTGCGTCATGTTATAGTTATGGTTATGTTATGTTATGTTATGTTATGTTATGTTATGTTATGTTTATGTTATGTTATGTTATGTTATGTTATGTTATGTTATGTTATGTTATGTTATGTTTATGTTATGTTATGTTATGTTATGTTATGTTATGTTATGTTATGTTATGTTATGTTATGTTATGTTATGTTTATGTTATGTTATGTTATGTTATGTTATGTTATGTTATGTTATGTTATGTTATGTTATGTTGTGTTATGTTTCAAATCGTGGCGCTACTCCTCGCTGATTGACAGCTACCTTTTCTTTTTGACTCTTCGATGAGTGAAAACACTGTTATGAGGGTCTATTTAGCTCTGTACTCTTCACCGTGAAATGCCGCCCTAACGAACTAGATAGCTAAATCAGCATTTAAGTGCATATGTAATTGGTAAATGTAATTGGTGCGAATGCACTGCCTCATCATAAACACTTCTGGAAATGTAGCGAAAAACATTTAAAGTCAAGATATTTGTATGAAGTTCGTGCTAAAATGTGTTTTTGTGTTCAACATTTACAAACAGAGCCAGCACCCACCTGCGTATCATTGAAGGATAACGGACATCGGGGACATCTGGTCTCTTCACGTTCGCTCAAATGTCCTCGCATATGCATCACAAATGCGGCAAATGATGGAAGAACGGCACAGCAGTGCTGGCACTCCAATGACGGAACCGGCTGGAAGACAATTTCCTTTGAGAAATCAGGTCATTCAATAAAATTAAGAAATGATAAACTTCTAATTCTAAATTCGTTGAAGAACATGAAACCTTTAAACGTCAGAAACACGTTTTTTAGCACAAAAAGTGGTCTATTACAACAGCATCATAATAATTCTAAAGGTTCCAGTTGTTTTCATCTGTCGGGCTGCCTACTAACTATAAGTCCTGTCTTTTCAGAAAGATACATAAATGCATATTCCGCAGCTTGGCGTTGCAAAAGAAGGTATATTATTCTTTATGCCCTTTTCCGAGTGCGGTGAAGATGGGGCAATTAGACAATTTAATTTCGTTTTTCGCCGCATAAACCCAATAAAACGGTCCATTTGAGCCATCCTAATTGCTACGTCCAGTACCCCTGAAAAATTCCCCACAGAATCGATACGGCTTCCATAGCAGAAGCTGGTTTCGGGATTTCCCTTGGGAGCCGTCGAGCCGCGGTACTTAGCTGGGCAGAATCGGCTCTCGAGAATTTCCAGACAGACCAGTAGCCCGGGTGGCCCGTTCGGGATAATTGGCCGTTTTTGGGTAGGGGGTTGCAATCTGCGCCATATGACACATGGCGAAAAGAAGTCCGAGCCGCATGCCTCAGTAGGGTAGCCCTCAATGACTCGGCGGTGCTGAAGAAAATTGAACACTGGATGTTGTTGATTAATGCTAATAGTAAGACACAAATTATCTTGTTGGAAAGCACCTGTGGACATATGGGTGAACAAAAAAAAAGTGTATGATGGCCAATTGGATAGCATCGCAGATTACTACGCTGCTGGTCACGAGTTCGAAGCACACTGGATGTTCTCAATCCCATATTGACATATTCTCTGCTATTTTTTGTATTTGCCTCTTGGAAAAAGACTCAAGATTGACGGGCATTATTCCAAAAATGATTTTCCTACTCAAGTTTTTCTTTGATTTTCTGCAAATTTAGAACAAAAGAGTAGCCCTTACCATAGGCAGGTGATCTCTGAGCGTATGTGTTTGTAGGTCTGAAACCGACTCAAGAGGAGCCACAGAACTGACAGTCCAGCCTCAGATCAGGAGTCACCGAACTGACTGTCGACTTCGTCTCATCATCGCACGGCTCTGATTTCACCTGCGCGCTGTCGAATAGGAGTCGCCTGGAACTTTTTTATTTGAACATTTCAAGGAGCAATTTTCCCAGGGAGAGAAAAATT
Source organism: Aplectana chamaeleonis (assembly GCA_029168955.1). Classification (NCBI taxonomy): domain Eukaryota; kingdom Metazoa; phylum Nematoda; class Chromadorea; order Rhabditida; family Cosmocercidae; genus Aplectana; species Aplectana chamaeleonis. Next base: position 155,852 of record JAPDOI010001038.1, on the reverse strand, counting down.
GCTGAAAAATTTATGTTGTTTTCATCTTTTAGCATGCTTTAAGTCTTTTTTCATGTGAATCCTTATGATTTTGTAAGATCAGTGCCTAAGATATATCAGGTTGTCCGATAAGTTCTTGCCGTCTTTTTTAAATTTTCGTTAAAGTTTTTTTTTATTTAATTATTTTAATTATTATTTGCATTATTATTTAATAATTATTTTAATTATTTTATTTAATTAAATTTTTTTATTTAATTTTAATTTAAATTTTAAATTAAATGAATTTCTAAATTTTGAACTTCGCAAACCAATATCGAGCAGTTCTTTCAGCTATGGCCTCCTCTCCGTATACGGCACAAATCTCTCTAGCAGCTTCCGTGGCTTTGGCACCTCGGTTAAACGCAAAAAGTAGATGGTGTCGAAAATGCTCGTTTTTGTCGACTTGACGCTCCATTTAAATGCTCTAAAAATTAACAAAAACTAATCGAAACAAAAAAACCAAATAGACTTTCTTGTAGAGCGAAAAATTCTCTTTCGAATAACACAAAACATTGTACCAAAAAATTTCATTTCGATCGCTAGTTTTTTAATTTAAAAAAAAACGGCAAGAACTTATCGGACAACCGAATATAACAAAAAATTCGACCTGACTCACTTTTTCTTCGACTTACTCTCGTCGCCATTCTGGAGGGTGCAGGACTGCGATCCGTCGTCTGAAATCATGTATCGTCAATCTCTGAATAGGGCGAAGCCGCTCCACAACAAGGAGCGCGCGTGTCGGCCGCGTGCGGTGGCTCCGTTACAGATAAGGAACGATCGATGTCGCTCACCGCTAATTTTCCCATGGCCAACATTCATCCAACTCGTCTTTCTCATACCTCTTTCGCCATTCTTTCTCCTCAATTCTCTTTTCTCCTCTAGTCGGTTATTCGTACGGTACTCCTTCATTTACACATTGTGTTGCGAATCGGTGGTTGTTATCCCGGGTCCGACATCATAATGACGTCGGTCCCGAGAAAACTGGTCAGTGGACTAGCAACGAGCACCATACAACCTGGACTAATTACCCGAGCAAGCAACATACTGTAATAACGACGATGGAACTGCAACAATGCCGCATTCTAGAATATACACCCGATGTCTCCAACTTAGAACTCAATGTACTAATCAATATGTACCAGGTTGTCCAATAATTCTTGTCCGAAAATTTCACAATTTTTAACTTTTTTTTCAAATTTATTGAAAAACAAGTCTAATCAACAACATAATCACCACAGTTATCCACAACAGTGGCCCATCGATTGGGCAGGTCGCCGATGCCCTTCGCCCAGAACTCCGGGGGCTGCGACTCGATGAAGTCCGCGATGTCGGATTTGAGGTTGTCGTAGTTGGTGAATTCTCTTCCGGCCAAAAGGTGCTTCAGCGGGCGGAACAAGTGGTAGCCGGAGGGTCAGAAGTCCGGGGAATACCGAGGATGGGCAACCGTCTCCAAGCCAACTTCTGCTGGGTCTCCTTCGCCACGTGAGGGCGCGCGTTGTCATGCAGCAGGTGGACCGAGGCCCGTCGGGCACGCTTTTCTCGTATGGCGGCGGCTATTTTCTCAAGCTGATCGGTGTAGATAGAGGCGGTGACCGTCCTGCCTTGCAGAAGCAGCTCGAAGTACAGCATCCCCTTGGTGTCCCACCAGCAGCAGAGCATGATCTTCAGCGGGTGCAGGTCGGCTTTCGGCGTCGTCGGCGGCTCTTCTCGGGATCCAGACGGCACGGCGGGCGACGTTGTCGTAGAGGACCCAGCTCTCATCCCCAGTGACCAGGTCCTCGAGAAACTCCTTGCGATGCGGACGAAGGAGGAGGGACTGGCAGACGGCCACGCGGCTCTGCTTGTTGGCGTCCGTCAGACGATGGGGGGGGGATCCAACGGGCCAGAACTTTGTTGTAGCCGAGTAAGTTGAGTCGATTGTGGATGGTGGACTTGCTGCAGCCGAGCGTCGTCGCCAGTTCACGGGTGGTGGCTTCCGGCTTCTCCTTGATACAGCGACGGACTTCGTCATCATCCACCGTAGAAGGCCTCCGCTGCGCTCCCTGTCCTCGAGGCTCGTGTCGCCGCTCTCGAAACGATTGAACCAGCGGCTGACTGTGCGTTGGGACACTGCATCCTCCTTGCACGCTCTGCAGATGTTGGCGACCGCGGTGCCCGTGTCGTTGCCCAGCAGCCACTCGTAGTACACGAACGTACGAATTCGACCATGGTCCATTTTAGCTTGTACTGGTAGCTAGACGCGACGACTGCGCCTATATACTTTAGCGTAGAACTTTGGAGAACCTTCCAGAAGGTTCTTACACTTGCCTGATATTATAACACTTCTAAGGAAAATTATAGAATTTCGAAAATTTTCGGACAGGAATTATTGAACGGCCTGTATCCCGATTGTAGTACCATTGCAAAATATACTCCTCTTGCTTACACAACAGAACACGACTAATTTAGATTATTTTATACTCTAAGGTGATTAGGATGAGGAAGAATAGAAATAGGAAAATAGGATAAAATAGCAATTCATAGAGAAGGACCAGGTACGACCGGAGAATGAAATAACAATAAGTGATGAACAAGGGATTCGGCCGATAAACTGTTCATCAATATTGTTCATCGCGAGCAGCTGTATTATAGAGAAGAATAGTGATGATCTAAAGGCCCTAAGGCCCCACAGAGTAGCACTGTACTAGTAACGGTAAAGGCGATGAAAGAACAAGATATGGAGCGGCCGCACGATTCCGTGGCGGGAGAGGCGAATCACGATTTTAGGCCAATCGAAGAAAGCCGGCGTGGGCGACGCTCGCGTACTGTACTGCCGATTTCGCTGTGGGACCGACCACGTACGGGCCCTCGTGGGAGCGAAGCATCGCGCTTTCGCGCCACATTGGGCGTTGTTGCACATTGTTCTCATCAAGGTACTGTCGTTCTCGATGCCCAATTCCCGTCTGCAATCGCGGACTACGCTGTTGCATCACGCAGCACGATGATAATCATGCCGAGAGAAAGGTAAATCTTTCCGGAACCAACTGGTCCCAGCACGATTATCTTCCAGTTGTATGATGCAACAGTGTAGTCCGCTATTGTGGATCGGGATTTGGCACCGAGAATGGCAGTATGTTCTAGGATCGTTTTCTATTTCCGGGACTCAAACACGAACAACTATAAAAAAGTTACCACATGAACATATTAAGAAAAGGGGGAGTGGGAAGAAAGAAAGGAAATGAAGAAGAAGAAATGGGATAGTGTTGACTCTGGGAAAATCAGAGGTGAATGATATCGATAGTTTTTTTTATCCGAAACGGGGCCATCCGACACATTGCGATCCTAGCTGCGACGCGGCTTCCATCCATCTACGATATGCGCACGTTTTGAAATGTAATCACTAGATCTAACAAAAAATGAATGGAGAAGTCGATTTTAGCTAGATTACGGTTACGGTTACGGTAAGTAGATTTTTAGATAGATTTGGTTTCGTCAGCTAATCATATCTACCCTAACTAACAGTAAACATTAAAATATCGTGAAAAAAATCCAGATTCATGTTCGGGAGCCCAATAAAGGCTCACAAAAAAATTTTAAGCCAAATCCGGAATAATTTTCCTGAACACCCGGAAACTGCCTGATATTTCTGCCACTACCAAGAAAATCCGTCGTAACTCGGTCGAGAGAAATCTATGACAGCTACAGAACATAGATTTGAAAACGTCAGGACTCGACGCGCCATATATCAAATTCTACTTTCTTCCATTTGATATCGGCCTAGCTTTTTAGTGTGATCAGCTCCGGTGCGATGGGCGTCAACGACGAGGAAAAGTAGGCCCCAGACAACTCGTCCACGAATTTCTCGCCAACCGGTTTCACAATCTTTGAGAGGCCATAACTCCATTCGTAATGAGTTCTGAGCGATTATAGAAACACCGTTGTGATCAGCTTCAAAATTTCTTCGATATGAGCCAAAAAATTGGAAAACGACTCTGAGGTTGAACTGTGCCTTTCAGGCACAGAAGGAAAATTAGGGCACTCCTGCGTACAAGTTTTCGATCTGATCATGAACGGTACACGCGATGGATTTTGATCAAAATCTAGGTTCTTCCATTTACTATCGGTCTAGCTTCATATTCTATTTTCTTCTAATGCAGCGCTATGGCTGCGTCGAAGAGAAACAGACCCAAGAAAACTAGTCGACGAGCTCTCATTGTTGAAATTCACAATACTAGAGAGGCCATAGATCCCTTCGCTGTGGGTCTTGAGCAATTCCGAAGGCACCGCTGTGATCGGCGTGAAAACCTCTTCCAGGCAAGCAAGAAAAAAAACGGTTCTGAGGTGGAGTTGCGCCTTGAAGCAAGATTGGTTTTCTGATACAGAACTGTAGGCTGCTAACATGTTTGAACATGTTTTGACCAAACCATAAAGTAGGTCAAATCATAACAGGGAAACTCCGCCTCTAGCTCCGCCCATTCAAAAAAACTGGGCAACGAAAGTTAAGGATTCTGCCAGTGTTGGAGGATAGGTTAATGAAGTACTGAGAGAGAGAGAAAGAGCAATGCATTTAAACAAATCTGCAGAAAAAATTAATTGCGAAAAAAATTTGTTCGACCTCTAAAATAAATGAAATGCTTGTTAATATTACCTTTGACCGGTTGCGGCTTAAGCTGCTTTCGTCGCGACATTGTCCGGAGACAGTCAGACCACAACAGTACAGAATTGGAATACAGGTTAGCTGGAGAGGTATTCCTGTGCAGCCAACGGTCGTCGTCAGATGGGTTGAGGCAGGAGCAGCAGCAGGAGGCAGAGGCAGTATTCGTGGAGGTCCCCTCGTCGGCCGCATGGTCCCCAGGGAATTCTGTTGATTGGGGCGGTCGTGGCGTCCCCAGAGGATTCTCTCGCCTTCTACCCCTCTCTGGCGACGATGCCACGCCTATCCACGAATTAATTAATTCGACTTTCATCACCCCTCGCTCGCTCCGTTTCCTCTCAACCGTCGTCGTCACCCCCCATGATCCGCTTTTCATGACGAGGAAATACTCTAAGAGAGGTGAAAATAGCCGGCTGTATGGGATAATCAGAGCTACGAAGGGGACAGGGGTGGTCAAGCAGAAAAAAGTTCCCCGTTTATTACAGCATCGAACAGGAATTCACGACTTTTCTTATAAATTCTGAGCGAATAATGACAAAAAAAATCTGATTTCAGCTGCTCTTGCGTCTGTATTCCATCAGCTTCAGTGCGGAGTAAAACATGTCAATAAGAACCATAACGAGAAGAGTTAGTAGATCGGAGGCAGTTCAAACTGCATCACAGTCACCCAGAATTGCTTGCATCCAATCTTTTTTTGACCTCGGGAAAATCCAATCGCACTAGAAATCAAATTTTCCCAAACGACTTCGCCCCGTCTGATATGAGGGGTAATTATAATAAATTATCGAAAATAATATGATCGCCTATCGATGAGGTAAGAGAAACAAATAAATCGGAACGAGTAAAAGATGTTAGATGGACAGGTAATAAAGCGTGGTATATATGGATGGTGTTCGCGATAAAAGCAGTCTTTAGGCTCTCTGCATGAAAACGTAGGTTTGGTAATTACAAAAGCAAAAATAAGTGAAAAAAGTTAAAATATGCACGAAAAACGCACAAAAACAAGCCAGGGCGGGTAATTATTAGTGTCTGCCAGCCCCCCCCCCCAAGTAACGCGATTTCAATGAGTGCTTGCCTATCAGGGAAGTGCGGCAATGGTCGTTTGCCGATTGCCGTTTGCGGGCCATTTTTGAGGTTTGCCGTTGCCAATTGCCGTTTGCCAAATTTTCGTCAAAAACGGCAAATTTTCGGGGAAAAATTCATTGAAACAACAAGCCCACTTTGCCCTTCTCTGAGAAAATTTGCCGCATCAGTGCCGGGAAAGTACAGTGACTCTCAACTGTGCCGCGATAGTTCCGCGATAGTACCGCAGCGGCTCCGTGATCAGACGATTTGTTGCCGTGTCTTGAGCCTCGACATCGCCGCGATAGTATCGCAGCGGCTCCACGTTAGAATCGCGCCGGCTCCGCGAGTATGCAGCAGTGAACTCGCGTGGAGCACGATGTACTATCCTGTCTGGTGAAACGAAGTTGTCGCCGGTTCAATCACCCAAGTTTGCGGTACATTTCGTATCTTCCTTGGGCGCAAAAGTGGCGGTAATCTCTGTCCCTACTAGACAGATGACGTAATGACCACTCCAGTTATATAATAATTCTTGAAAAACAAAGTATGAGATACTCTTCCGGAGCCGCTGCAGCACTATCTCGGAGCCGAAGCGACACTGCCACATCACCGTTACGGCTCCCAGGTGGTTTCGCCATGGCTCCGCGGTAGTGCCGGCGCGGCTCCGCGTTAGTGCCGCTTCGGTGCCTGTCGGCTCCGAAGCGGTACTATCGCGGAGCCGCAGCGGCAATTTCTGTCAGAATCACCGCAGTTCCTGTGTTGGCCAGCGATTCGAAGCTGCTACAACTAATTTTTGACTAGTTCCAGCTTCCGGTTCCGGCTCATTCAATGTATAATTTTACCACAATAACCTGGCGTAATGAAAAAACTGGGAAATGTAATGAAATGACTATGATTCCGATTTGGTGATCAAACATTAACCTATTTTCGATAAGTAGTAACAGACGAGGGACCGTATTTTGCAAACTTCTCCAATATACTTATCAAAGCAAAATCAAACACGATATTGATTGAAGCGCTGCGGTTTCCTACCTTCACTAGCAGCGTCAGGCAGGCCATTGTCCAGGACTTCGACAAAGCTACGTCCACCCTCCATCGAGATCGAAATTTTTGAAAAATGTTGAAGACTTCTACGTTTCCCTCAGGTCCTGAAAAATTTTAACAGTTTTCGTGGTCAAAAATTTCATGAAGGTATATTTCAACCTGAATTTTTAAGAAATAATTACTCCACTTCTTATTCGACTGATGAGACTCGGGGTGCGTAGTTTTGACTTGCCCTTGAGCAACAACATCTGTATCAAGAAAGAAGTAATTAAAATTATGACACATATCGCCTCGTGATGGCATAGTGATAACGAAAAATGAGGGCAAATTAAATCAGAAATTAACAAAAACTCTCGATACTTGTTCATTGCTAGCTTTAAGTTTTGTCCTAAACTTGATCGTGCAGTAAGCTAATAAAAAGACAGGAATGACTTAAAAATTACGCAATTGGCGAGCTTGAGCTGATAGGAAATTTTTGTACTGGAGGAAATTACGGTGAGGATGTAGAGCGTTTTTTGACTTTCATTGGATTCCAACCTCGGTGTGGGCAAAACTCTGGCGTATGCCGAGCATTATTCGGGGACGTTCTGGACTCTCGATAACGGCTCACTAATCGCATGGCTTCACGACACCTAGTCAAATGGGGTCACTCAGGATACGAGGAAAGAATGAATGATACACTATCAAAAATGTAAGCATTTTGATGGAGTTTCTGAAAGAACAATGACTGATTATCAAATAGCAGATACCGACAGAAGTCTACATTCTGACGGATGAGAAACCTCCAACTAGGATTGCATCAGACCTCTGGACGGGAGGAACCCTTGTGTGGGTGCATAAAGGCAAGTACAAGCTCGCGGATAAAATTTGGTGTTATGGTCCGGACGCCCTGTGTAGCAACCCTGCCAAACGCGGAATCTCAACTCTTCAGAATAAGCAAGAAAAATTGAGCACCCACTCTCTCCGCCCCCGAAATAAGCACCCAGTCCCTCCGCCCACTTTGAAGTTTCGGGCTCGCTAAGGACGAGAAGCGAAGCGGAATCTAATCATAATCTATGTTCATCCTTTTGTTAACGGTCTAACGTTATAATGTGGTTTACTCCGACGCGATGACGACGAACGACGGGGAAAAACAGGCCCGTGAAAACTCGTTCACGAAATTCTGTTAGTCCGAATTCAGAATATCTGAGGGGCCATAACTCCGTTCGTAGAGGGTTCTGAGCAATTCTGGAGACATCATTGTGATCAGTCCGACATTCTCTCCAAGATGAGCTTTTAAATTGGGAATTTTCTGAGGTAGGACTGTGCCTTTGAACCTTTACAGGTTCAAAAATGTTCGATTCCCAACTAGTATTGTTCAAACAGAAGGGGTTCGAGCGCGGGTGGGAGAGGGGTTGTCACCGACGGTGGTTTCAACGGCACCGTACTGCGCAACAGTGCCCGCGAAACCACCGCCGGTGGGGTGGTGGCCATCGTGTATCAACACCCCTGAGGAGGCGGGAGAAACGTCCATTCGCAACGCGGGGCTAGCCCGTGTTGCGTCCTTTTCTGAAAAAAAATTTGCGATGTCCAACTTCGGCCGAAGGCGCGGTTTTGGACAACGGTAAAACGGGTTTTATGCGATTTTCTTAGTAATTTCAAGGTGGTGGGAGTGGTACTAGGTATCGATTTGTGGGGAACTTCATGAATAATCTGAATCTTTTGTCAGAATTTTGGAAATCTGGAATTTTTTGGGGGACGTATGTTGTCAATTTTCGAAGTGGAGAATTTAAACGGTATTAGGCCCGACAAATGAATTTACCTCGTCTAAAAAATTTGTTTAATGTGCTGAAAATTTCAATACTGCCTAAAAGTGTGTCTATTACATCGTTATGTAAAGATACTTTCCTCACATGTACTGTTGTGGTGCTGTACTATTGTTCTCTTTGATCTTTTGTTGCTATTACAATATATGAGACTACCACGTCTGAAAACCTCGTTCCACGATGTGTTTTCTTCACAGAAAGAGAAACGCAACTGAAAACATCCACGATTTTTTGAAGTTTTTCCCCTGAAGTTTTTACGTCCCCCCTAAAAAAATCTAAATTTCGAGAATTTTCATGTCCCCCCTGTAGTACAGTTGGACAACGCCTGCCTGACCCTGTTCACTACTGCTGATTGCCTCTCATGGAAAAACTGTTCCACTGCAGTGCGTTGCAGAATTATACGACATACCCCAATTTCCGCGGTTCCAAACCTCGCGTCAATTAAAGGCACCGGACACCCAAAAAAATAATTTTCAGATTTCATGCTTGTCTTGGAGAGGGTCACACGCTGATCACAGTGGTATCTCTGGAATCGTCCAAGACCCCCTATGAACAGAGTTATGGCTCCTCAAAAATGCCTATTTTCTGAGGGCAGAAAATTGTTGGACGAGTTGTCTCAGGCCTGTATTTCTCTTCATTCGCAAACTTTGCGTGAGAGAAAGCCAGGATAGGAGACAATCCAGCTGTGAACTGGAAGAACGACGATTTGTTTAAATTCATCCATCCATCTAGCCGCTATTGAGTTTGAAAATCTGTTAGGGGGTGTGGCCCGCGGCGGTGAGCAAAGGGGGTCGGGCCTGTGGTTGTCGCCTTTATCTCGCTTATTTAGAGGAATTGAAATCTCGCACTTGGGACGTGCTATACAGGAGGGGTCTTCTACACAAATACATGAAAATCTCGAAATTCATGTCTGAGGTTGTACTGTGCCTTTAAGGCGAAAAATGGTAAACGCCAATCGATGCAGCTCCTTCCGAGAACCCCTGGGTACGAATCTTCATGAAATTAGAGCCACTGGCAGGAAACTGACAACGGAAATTGTCAAAAACGACCGTTGCAAAATTATACGACATAGCTGTGGTTCTCGCAGAAATTTCGGTTCTATACCCTCTGTACCAGTTCGTTCGCGCTAGGAATCATCAGAACCATCAAGTTATTAGTCTTCAGAAATGCCTTGGCGCTTAAACACCTCGAAAACTCTGTTTGGTATGTTTCAAGTCAGCTTTTGTGAACACCCTTTCAATCTGCGCCTACTCGGTTAGAACGGCCAGTTCAGAAGCGGAGCCACACGCTCATATAGCCTGTTCTGGATGTAGATTCAACGCCCAAAAATACCTCACACGTTTTCCACAGGGTTGAGGTCCCGCAAACCAGCCGGCCATTCTAGCAAATTGGCAGACTCGGCCTGAAACCAAGCCTGCGTTGTCCTACTGACAAGAAGTGAAGGCGGAGACGGACTAGAAGCAACTGGAAATGATTTTCCGTCACATTCTAATGATCTGTGGAGCTCATACAGGCCATAAAACGGCCAATGTCTCACCGTCGACTGCGTCCCACGCGCTGCGCCACCGCACGCGCGTCGGAAGCAGACGAGTTTTGACCGCCGCGCGACGTTTCGGGCGCCGCGCGGCGGCCGAAACTCGTCTGCTTCCGACGCACGTGCGGACGCGCAGCGCGTGGTACGCAGTCGACGGTGAGACATTGGCCGGTTTATGGCTTGTAGGGCATGTCGGTATTAACCTGTCCAGCTTGAAGCCCCACCTGGATTCGGGTCAATGCATTATTCTTTCTTCTCCGAAATTCCTACTTAAAGGCAGTGTTCACGATAAAAAATGTATTTCAATTTCCACTAGGAATGGGTAAAGGTGGGGCAGACTGTATCGTTGACGTCTTAAGGAAGCATGAAAACTAGCCAGGAAAAGCTCCAAAAGAGCCCAAAGTTGCCACTTTGAGCGCAAGGCAAACCTCAAAAGCGCAACGCACGCCTACCAACGTGAACAAATGAATGCTCAAGATCGTGAGATGAGAGGTGATTTCAAATCATCAGCCTCGTTTTTGCCTTCATTTTCAACTTCTCTCTGCTCAGGTCAGCTGGCATACATCGGCTGCAAAAGACGGAAGTTACAAGCCTCGGACAACTCGTCCACCATGTTTTCTTAGCTCAACTTTTGAGGGACCATAACTCCGTTCCCAAAAGGTCTTGTACGATTTCAGAGACATCATTGGAATCAGCGTGGGGCCGTTTTCAAGATAGGCAGAAAAACGGAAAAACGAGTTCCATCGTGAACACTGCCTTTAAGGATATATTCGAGTCCTTTTGTATATCTCTCCAATGCTTGGAATGCTTAGTCAAAAATAAATAAATGTAATAGAATTGATCAAGCTCGTTCGGATTGTACTTGCTTTCGACCGAATAAAAAGGATTTCGAAGGATCCACACAGGGACCCGAACTTATCCTTGAGAAGGAACTTTGGAGGAGAAAGAATAATGCATTGACCCGGATTCAGGTGGGGTTTCAAGCTGGACCAGCTTTTTGCCACATATCCTGTGAACCGCAAAAATTATAAGAATGTGCCAGAAAATCATTCCCAGTTCTTTCTAGTCCGTTTCCGCCTTCAGTTCTTGTCAGTAGGACAACACAGGCTCGGTTTCAGGCCGATCCTGCCAATTTTCTAGAATGTCCGGCCGGCTTGCAGCACCTCAACCCAGTGGAAAATGTGTGAGGCATTCTTGGGCGTTAAATTTACATCCAGAACAGACAATACGAGGCTACGCTGAAACTAGCCGTTATAAGCGAAAGGGTGCAGATTGAAAGGGCGTTCATAAAAAGCTGGGTTGAAACATACCAAACAGAGTTTTCGAAGTGGATCAGCGCTAAGACATTTCTGAAGACTAATACCTCGGTGTTTCTAGTGGTTCTTACCGTGAACGAACTGATACAGATGGCGAGGGATAGAAATTTCAGCGAGAACGTCAGCAAGGCCGTATAATTTTGCAACGGCCATTTTTGACGATTTCCGTTGCCAGTTTCCTGCTAGTGGCTCTAATTTCATGAAGATTCGTACCCAAGGGTTTTCGAGGGTGCTGCGTCGATTGGCGTTTACCGTTTGTCTCCTTAGTTGGAGCGAAGTTTGGAATTGCAGAAATTGGGGTATGTCGTATAATTCTGCAACGCACTGCAGTTCCACAGCGGGCTTGATTTTGCTTTGATAAGTGTAACAGAAAAGTATCTAAATCCGATTTTTCGTCTTTTATTATCTCTAATTGAACAATGATTCATTAACCACAGAAGCGTGCTTGTAACCATTTCACTACATATCCCATTTTTTCGTTACTTCAGGTTATTGTCCGCCAAATCACTTCGTGAAATATTTCAAGACATTTTTTGACTTCTTTAACTTCTCTCGCCTCGCGAATATAGCATTGCCAAATAGCTACTTGGGCCAGAAAGCTTACACTCTGAAAATTTCCCATATTTCCCCAGAAAATCCCTTTCTGACTTGACTACTGCATTGGGATCTGAGTTTGGAAGAGGCAAAACCTCTGACAGCTTTTGCCTTTGGTGAGTAATCAAAGCGGTATTGTGGGACGAGTGAAATTTCCAGAACTTGTGACCTACAACCATAAAAAGCGTTCCTCAGATGATTGTGGGCTTGTATTGGCGAACAATAGGCTTTCACCTGGACGAGGATAGCGAGGGCAGCACAAGGGGAAGAGCTGCTGCTCGAGCAGCACGTGCTGCAATTGTGATGCCTTTAGCAGCACGTGCTGCCCTCGTCCTCCATTTGTCGCCTCAGCTACTGCTCTTTGTTGTGGCCACTGTAGTGTGGTGACATTGCCCAAGTGGTTCATTTGCACAGCTACGAGCATATTAACAATCAGCAGGGAGAGATCTTTTCTTTAGCATGCACATATAGACATCTGGATAGCTGTATGTCAATTCACCTTTCCTTTTTTCCACCAAACAAGTTGAATATAATTTAAACGAACAAAGGATCCTTATTACAAGAGATCGTGGGCTGTAATGGAGCACAAATAGCTCTCACCTCTACTAGAATAAGAACGTCAGCACAAGGGGACGAGCTGCTGCTCGAGAAGCGCGTGCTGCCTTTGTCCTCCATTCGTGGCGTCAGCTGCTGCTCTGTGCTGTGGCTAGCACAGCGTGGTAACATTGTTCAAAGTGGTCTAATTTCGGCTTTGGAACAGTGGCTGTCTTCGAAAAACCTGAATTTTTTCAATGTCTTCCCAAATATAATTTTTAAACGAAGAGAATTTTTTTCGAAACTCCTACTCTTAAATTTGTTTAACAGGAATTTCTAGAAGGGGTAATCGTTTGCTTTTTCTACCTTGAATACACAGTGACAGACGACCACCACAGTTCTTACCAGGTTGTCCAATAATTCTTGTCCGAAAATTTCACCATTTTTAACTTTTTTTTCAACTTTATTGAAAAACAAGTCTAATCAACAATATATTCACCACAGTTATCCACAACAGTGGCCCATCGATTGGGCAGGTCGCCGATGCCCTTCGCCCAGAACTCCGGGGGCTGCGACTCGATGAAGTCCGCGATGTCGGATTTGAGGTTGTCGTAGTTGGTGAATTTTCTTCCGGCCAAAAGGTGCTTCAGCGGGCGGAACAAGTGGTAGTCGGAGGGTGCGAAGTCCGGGGAATACGGCGGACGGGCAACCGTCTCCAAGCCGAGCGTCGCCAACTTCTGCTGGGTCTCCTTCGCCACATGAGGGCGCGCGTTGTCGTGCAGCAGGTAGACCGAGGCCCGTCGCGGACGCTTATTCTCGGATGGCGGCGGCTATTTTATCGAGCTGATCGGTGTGGATAGAGGCGGTGACCGTCCTGTGAAGCTCGAAGTCCAGCATGCCCTTGGTGTCCCACCAGCAGCAGAGTATGATCTTCAGCGGGTGCAGGTCGGCTTTCGGCGTCGTCGTCGGCTCTTCTCCGCGCGGGATCCAGACAGCACGGCGAGCGACTTTGTCGTAGAAGACCCAGCTCTCATCCCCAGTGACCAGGTCCTCGAGAAACTCCTTGCGATGCGGACGAAGGAGGAGGGACTGGCAGACCGCCACGCGACTTTGCTTGTTGGCGTCCGTCAGACGGTGGGGGATCCAACGGGCCAGAACTTTGTGGTAGCCCAGTAAGCTGAGTCGATTGTGGATGGTGGACTTGCTGCAGCTGAGCGTCGTCGCCAGTTCATGGGTGGTGGCTTCCGGCGTCTCCTTGATACAGCGACGGACTTCGCCATAATCCACCGTAGAAGACCTCCCGCTGTGCCCCCTGTCCTCGAGGCTCGTGTCGCCGCTCTCGAAACGATTGAACCAGCGGCTGACTGTGCTTTGGGACACTGCATCCTCCTTGCACGCTCTGCAGATGTTGGCGACCGCGGTGCCCGTGTCGTCGCCCAGCAGCCACTCGTAGTACACGAACGTACGAATTCGACCTTGGTCCATTTTAGCTGGTAGCTAGACGCGGCGACTGCGCCTTATATACCCCCACCTTAGAACTTTGGAGAACCTTCTAGAAGGTCCTTACACTTGCCTTATATTATAACACTTCTAAGGAAATTTATAGAATTTTGAAAATTTTCGGACAGGAATTATTGGACGGCCTGGTATATAGGAAAGGTAAACAGGAACTCCTCCTCAATTTTTTTCCATCTTGCTGGTCAAAATTTCGCAAAACAATAGATTGAACCGAGATTGAAGTGATGAATGGACTTGACATTAGACTTCGGACTACCCGAGCCCCGGGCGTTTTTAGCCTCCCAATTCCAAGCGAACCATATAGCGGAGGTAAATCGAAAAATATCACAGGTTTCCGATTTCCGAAAACTTAAGCTTGACACATGATGAACGCGAACCAAATTTCCCATTTCGGCTCGTCAATTGATTACACAAATGGGAGGGACCTTGGAACAGTTCGGCTGGTATATACGCGCGACGGAGAACCACCGTTTTCACCTTGTCGCTGGAACTTGGAGTTTGGTTAGGCCCAAATGCTTTTAGGTGCCTTCTATTCCGTGTATTATGTAGATCAACAGGACATTTCAAATCAATTGATTTCGCACATGGAATGACCTTCCGATCTCCACGAATTCTTATGTACTCATGTTGAAACGGGAACTTCTCTTCGAGTTTCTCGCTTTGTATTGGTGATAATCAAAGTCGAGGGCTCACTAGTGATTTGTCAGAGTTCATGTATGTGGAGGATGTGAGCATCAGGCCATTTTAATGGTGTTCAGAAAAACTTTTTCGAATTTAGCTCTAAAAAAATTTCTGGGGGTTATCCAGAGTACCGAACACGAATCAGGTTTCATTTGTCGATTTTCGGAATTTTCCGACAGGGAGGCTACAACACACTCACTAGAGTATATCAACGATCAATCGGAATCGAATTTTCGAATAATTCGATTATTCGGAAAAGTCGATTTTTCGAATAATTTGTTTATTGGAATTTTCGGAAAAGTCAATTTTCTGATTTATTCGTCAATTCGAATATTCGGAAAAGTCAATTTTTCGAATAATTCGTTTATTTGAATATTCGGAGAAGTCGATTTTTCGAATAATTCGGTTATTCGAGTATTCGAAAGAGTCATTTTTTCGAATTGTTCGTTTATTCGAATATTCGAAATTTTTATTCGTTTGATATACTCTAACACTCACCCGGTAAACTTTGCTGAGCGAAATGCCACTTCTGATGGTTGCCAGCAGGCAACGATAGAGTTTCATCGAAACTTCTATGGGGCGGCATGCATGAACGCTGCGAAAAGGTCAGAGAGCCGCTCCGCGTTCTCCGTGCGAAGCGTCGAGCCAGAGGTGACCCGAGAAACATGCCGTCGGCTTGACGTTGGGACGCAAACTCACTACACACAGCAAACCTCACGCCTGAGAGCTGTTTTATTTGTTCCTTATCTAGAAAAACTCCATTTCTCTGAAACTTAAAAGCCAAACGAGAAAATTATTCAAAAAAATAATTAACTATAAAGAAGAAATCAAAAAAGACTCAAGTTAAGCACAATTAAAATTAAAAACAAAAACAGTTAGGCAGGGAGTTCACCGTGTGTTGTGAGGTTGCGTCCTTACACAAAGGGGACAGTATGTTTTCCGGGTCACCTCTGGCTCGACGCTTCGCACGAAAGGACGCGGCGCGGCTCCTGACCTCATTCGCAGCGTTCATGCATGCCGCCCCTGTAGATGTTATTTGGAGCACTTATCATGAATCTGACAAGGGAACTACTACAGGTCATACTAATCATTCCAAATAAAGTATACATTTCCAGAATCATTTTCGGACTAAAAGTTCGAATATGCCCATCGCAGCTGCCTAGACTCATCTTGAAAGAAGTTATGAGCGTTTTGAAAGCTTCGCGGCAAGGTAAGGTAACCCCCTGGAATTTTTGGGTGTTTTAAAGTTCTCCCGCTAAAAACATGTGTGAGAAAGGGTAATCTGGGGTGCTGTGCATGAATCTGTGGTTCGCTTGTCAAAACTTTGAGGTTTACTGTAGGTTACGGTAGATATCATATCATTTAGAAGGCGAATAAAGTCGACTTAAAAAACTATCTACCCTCTTATTCGAAGATTCGAGAGTTCAGGACAGCGTAACAGCTTAATTCAGTTTTCAATCCGGCAACAGCTCCATAACTTATTTTCGCGCACATTTATGAAATTGGAATGCGAAAAAAGAGTAGCTTAGTCTGAATAAATCCAAAAGGATTCATTAAGAATCATTTCCGACTTAGGGAAATCTTTGCATTAAAATGAAAGAATCGTTGATTTCGGAAGCTGGCTGTAGGGTCTAGAGGATACTGTCCAGTGGGACAACGGCGGGGACGTAAAACTTAAAATGTAAAACGAGTCTCTTAAATTTACCGAGGTACGGGTCAATGAGTGCATAGTCCTTACGAATCGTGTTGATACTTGGCTTTCCCTATCGAAGGCTGGCGACAACTAGGTGCCATATGTTAGCATGTCGGGGCACCGAACTTTTGTTAACGCACACCATAGCACACAAAGTATACGTGCGATCCGCCCAGAGTGTAGAGTTCGCGCAATAATTTTAGTTTGATGAATGGACGGGGCTGCAACGGTAGATCACCCGGCGCGAATCGAAACCCCATTCTCCAGCGAGGCCGCCTACCCCGCAAGGTCAGCCGCCTGGTCCATGCGGCGGACTAAATCGAAAACGGAAACCATATGTGCAGAGCTTCAGGAAGGATGGCCCCTTTTCGTCTGGTGCGAGCGGATGCGTCGCGACGTTTTCATCGTAGCTCACTCGCTGACACCCCATACAGTTATCAACCGAGGCCTATTCCAGCTAACTACTTCATCCCTCTGTCACTATAGTGAACGTTGCACACGTATAAAAATAAGAAACAACTAGTTAGATTGTGAAGAAAGACAACAGTGATGTTTGTTTGTGGCTACACAAATCCTGCGTTTATTTCGCGCAAAGTAGAAAAATGCGTCCAGTTTGAGTAGCTGGCATTCCCAACATCCTTCTCAGTAACTAACAATAAGAGCTCTTGAGAGCGGCAAATTTTTCGGACGAGTCGGATTTCAATCTTTTCGAATGATAGACTTCTCGACTTTTGCGAAAATCGCCCTTTTTCAAATGATCGACTTTCCGACTCATCTGAAAATCGCTCTTTTTCGAATGATCGACTTCTCGAATTATCCGAAAATCACCCTTTTTCGAATGATCGACTTTTCGATTTAGCCAGATTTTCCACTTTTCTAATAGTCGACTTAGTCGATTTAATCGAAGTCGACTTTTTTCAATCGGATGATGATTCGATCAATTGATTCGGCCCAAGTATACTACTCAGCGCCCGCGCGGCACGCGCTGGTGGGGCGTTGGAGCATGAATGCTTTCTAGCTCGCGTGCCACGCTGGCGGATACTATGAATACTCCAGCGGCGACGCCATTGCGGAACGAAATGAAGCGAACCCAAGCATTTCCAGACAAGCAAATTCTAACCACGCGTTCACCATCATGGTAGCAGAGGATAGTACTGAAATTAATTACTAACAATAAGAAACAGAAGAAATAGATGACGGATTCATGAAGAAAATGATGAAAAAATCGTTAACGCCGTCGCTGCCACGGTGGAGCGACGTCACGCGCGTGGCGCGCTCGCGTTGAGTAGTGTGAATATTTATCACTATTGCTATTTATTAACAATCAAGCTCAACAGTTCTTTATATAGGAGTGCTGAAAAAGGAAATTTTCATCTTTTTTTCGTCTTGCTGGTCAAAAATTAGCGAAAGTTTCGATTGAACCGACGATGTCGAGAAATGCGGCCCCATCAAAGAAAATTGGACTTCAATAAAAAAGTGGGGTTATAAAAGAAATAAATATCATGACACTGGAAAAACCTGTATTCATTACCTATTGTCATGAAATTCTTTACAAGGCAAAAACTGTTCACAGACGTGAAATTCTAACAAGAGACAAAAAATCATGAAGTTCTTGATCTTGATCAATCGAATACCTCTGGGGAAGCGAAGTGAGCGCAGCTGCTTTTCCCCGCCCGGGTCACATTTACATAGAAAGCTGCATTGAGTCCGATGCCTCTCCTTTTCTGTGCATCCGATCAACATGCGGAGATCGTGACCAGGGGATGTGCGCGATTTTCTGTTTCTGTTTTCTGCCCATTTAGGGCCATTTTCTCTGTTTTCTGTAAAAATAGGCAAAATTTGGCAGAAAACAGAAAAAACCGTTAGCCACTATTTGTGACAATTCAGCTGCAGAGACAAGAGGCAGGGGCCGCATGGGCGTTAAACCCTATGCTTAGGAAGCCTTGCCCGCATTCTCCGCAGTTCAATACGGTAAATGCGACTATCTCGCCATGGTGGTTACCCGAGCTAGTGTGGTGTAGTGGCGGGAGGCGCTGCTGCTTGTTGTACAGGTTCGGGTTCGATCCTCGCTCAAAGTCAGCCGAACATACATACTGTCCTTCCGGGGTCCTTGCATTCGTAACATTCATGTAGAAAGATGAAGGTACTGACTGGAGAGCCGGCTAACTCCCACAAGCCACTTCATGTGTCTAGAAAACATTCAAGCCTCTAGACGTCGAATGCGCAGTGTAGTATACTTGTTCCGAATCGAAGAATCGGATGAGTATCCGACTGTTTCAGTCAGATAAAAAAGTCGACTTTTTATTCGGAAAGTCGGATATTCGAAAAAAGCGATATCCGACTATAGTCGGAGAGTCGAATATTAGAAAAAGTGTTATATACGACTACAGTCGAAAAGTCGAATATTCGAAAAAGTGCGATATCCGACTACAGTCGAAAAGTCGAATATTCGAAATGAGTTTCATTTGGAACAACTATACAGTGTAGCCCAATAGGGACTGGGAAAGCCGAGACTTTATCATTTCTCTTCTAGTGGTTACCCTTACCCAGAGGTTTCTCCTTGATGACTTTTTCGTAAGGTATGCGTTACAGTCAAATGACGCGAAGCCTGCAATGTTATTGTATGCAACCGAGAATGAGCTGTTCTTACTTCTTAACGCCCGCTATCCCTTCCGTATGCACGAGGCGTTTAATGAATGCTTCCTACACGTAGGCAGAAACTGAAGATACGCAGTGCTATCGCTCTGATAGAGTGGCATAAAGTTTTGCCCCAAGGGTGCCAGTTACGCAAATTTCAAATGTGTTCTTGACTCATACCTGCCCAAGATGATAATTAATTTAAATAAGATTAAAAACAATGAAATTGATAGTGGGGCTATGACGCAGGAGATGAAACTGGCATATAGTTACGAGCGACAATACCCTAGTAGAGCGAGCGGCGCGTTAGGTCATTTATACTCGATCGGCACATTCGCGGGGTACGCCTTTGACTTCCGGGCCTTGAGGATTACAGTGATCGAACCAGTAATCATTCCGTTATTATCGTCAAAATTTGTACACTAGGGTAGGGCAAGCTTGCTCCGACTGAATCTGTATACATATTCGTTGCACATATTCAACTGAGATCGAGTAATCGAGTGTCAGTGCCTCGGGTTAAAGGCAGT
This sequence comes from Aplectana chamaeleonis, assembly GCA_029168955.1. Taxonomy (NCBI): domain Eukaryota; kingdom Metazoa; phylum Nematoda; class Chromadorea; order Rhabditida; family Cosmocercidae; genus Aplectana; species Aplectana chamaeleonis. The sequence continues at coordinate 136,256 of JAPDOI010001038.1, read as the reverse complement.
GTCCACGATAAAAACCATGTCTAGTTTTCGTTGGAGATCGGCAGCTGCGGGGCTTAGCGCAACCCCAACGTTGGCAAAACTATGGAAAATGAGCTCTCAGGAACTGTCCCCTACGGCTCAAAGTTTGGACACTCGTCAGCTCGTCACCCCAGATGCACTTTCCACGCCCACCGACGTGAACAAATAAATACTCGAGATTGTGAGATGAGCGATGGTTTCCGATCAATAGCCCTGTTCTTCCCTTTTTTCCAACTTCTGTCTTTACTCAGGTCAGCTCGCGTACATCGGCTGCAAAAGACGGAAGTTACAAGCCTCGGACAACTCGTCCACCATGCTTCCCTAGCTAAATCTTTGAGGGGCCATAACTCCGTTACTAGAAGGTCTTGTACTATTCCAAAAACATCATTGGAATCAGCATGGGACCGTCTTCAAGACAGGCGTAAAAGCAGAAAAACGATTCTTATCGTGAACACTGCCTTTAAGGAAGGTTACAAGGACATTTAGCAACTTTAATCTGTCTTTTCCGACGCCTACTCTTCTTTCTCCGGCTAGTTGTTAGCTTCGAAATATTGTGGAAAAGAAGCATTTATTAAAGAAAAATGTATAAAGAATTTTAATGCTGTGAAAAATCTCAAATCTTGTGCGCTGAACATTGTTTATTGATTTTTTAAAAATTTTCTGTTTCTGCCCATTTTAGGAAGATTTTTCTGTTTTCTGCTTCCAATACAAATTTCCGCACATCATATCGGGACGTGTGTAGTGGCATGATTCGTATAAATCGGAAATCGGAATGCGACAAGCCGAACACCTTTAGAATTGCGGTACTCGGAAATGCAAATTTCCTCTAAAAATTAGAGGGCGAAAAAATGAATTCGCGAGGAAAAAGTTTGCTGCACCACGATTTCTCCATTCTTCCCCATATTCCGCTCCCATTTTCTAGAAATCAGAATTCCGGTGTGTAGCATGTTGATGTGTGAGGAGTGTTATCCGAGCCCAATTAATCATGGAAACACCTCAGGTGTATCCAGATTTTCGGTTACTTATATAATGAACACAGAAGATTAGGAAAAACATGCGAAATATGCATGAAGTATACAGTAGGGAGAGCAGATTTTTATTCCACTGTTCTAATTTGTTCAAAAATCATTCTTTTCAGAACAGCAGTTTTTTTTAGCAAATTTGTTGCCACGATTCAAAACGAGAATGTGAGTAAATTTTCGGAGTATTAGAAAACGCGACGGAAACTGATCTTATTCTTCTGTTTTTTTTTTGGTATAGTACATTCAGCAGTCAGGACGATTTTGTCGAGGAGGCCTCAAAAGACCCTTAGGCCTCCGTCATGGTGGATCTACTGAGTCCCACCGGGCCGATACGCACCGAATTCGTGGGAAACGGGTGCAAAAAAATCAACCCACTGAGTCCGACTGCGACCATCTGATGCCCACCGCAATCCCCCCCTGTCGATACTGATTGTTCTCATGCGTACAAGAGCGGAGCCAATGCACCGACTGAGTCCCACCGAATTCATCCTCACCCCACCCGGTCGATATAGGAGTTTCTCACGTGATTTGGGTGCATTTTTTTCGGCCGACTGCGACCTGCCGAGTCCCGTCGGATCTCGACTATCGTCGTCTGCGCTCTGCCCCACCTACTGTTGCCGATGACTATCGATTGCGTGTTTCGCAGAGGAACTGGTTGGCGCTGGTGGCAACCGGACTCAGTCGGACTCAGCAGGTTTTTCCACCTCGGACTCATTCGGACTCAGCAGGTTTTTCGACGAAGTCTGACCGGGGCCTTACGCCTCACAAGGGAAGTGTTTTGAGAGGTTGGTGTTGGTGTTCTGCGAGAACGATCAGTATCGTTAGTATCTCTTCTGGCTCAATAGTAAAAATGCGCAGTATCCCGCCCCGAGCTGCAGGTTCGAACAAGTTATGAGCATTTTTCAAGCCTCGCGAAAAGGCAAGGGTACTCATGAGGCATTTTTTTTGCGAGTTTCAAAAAATTTTCTCGGATTTAGCCCAAAACTTGTATCTAAGGGTAATCTAGGGTACTTAACCCGAATCTGGAGTCCATATGGCGAAATTTCGAGGTCTACTGTAGGTTACGGTAGGTATCGTGTAATTTAGGGAGGCAAAAGCCACCTTAAAGTTTCGAAAATCGACAAACGGTCATTAAGTTCGTATTGTCCACCCCGAATAACCCCCGTATACAAATTTTGATTAAATTCTGAGATTTTGACAAAACTACCGTATACCCACCGTAATCTACCGTAATTTGCTAAAAAAAAACGATAAATGGACTCCAGATTCGTGTTCAGCACTCCAATTAACCCCCAGAGAAACAATTTGAGCGATATCTACCGTAGCACTCCGAAAATCTCGAAAGTGGCGTTTTTCCCTGGAAATTTTCCCAGGTTGGGAATCTTCGAACGAAATTAGCCGAAAACTTCGGAAAATCTACTATTAAACCACAGATTCGTGGTCAACACTCCAAAAAAACCTCTGGGAGGATTTTAAGTCAAATCTGGATCATTTTTCTAAAACGCTTCCAAAGTCTTCTAATCGGTATAAACAAACGCCCAACCACGAATCCGTAGAAGTCGAAACGCTTTCAGTCTGCACAAAATATGGAAAATGCGCCTTCAGTCAGAATTTTGCTCAGGGAGGTAGTTTCGGGCGCTGAACACATTTATGAGGTCCGATTCCGGATTTTGGAAAGATTAATGCTCTTTTTGGAGGGTACAAAAAGCACAAAAACAACCTTTATATGCTTGTAACTTCTTTGAACCTGCAGCTCGGGGCCGGGTACTGCGCATTTTTACTATTGAGCCAATAGAGATACTAACTACATATACTAGTCAATTTGGCAGATGCGTTTACCACTCTAAACACTTCCTTTCTCAGAGAAATACTCATTTCAGAATGAGCGAGCATCCGAGTTCGGAAAGCGAAATCTTGATATTTGGAAGTCCAGAAAACCAAATCGTGTTAAAGGCACAGTCCAAGCTCAAGAGGAATTCTGAGATTTTACACATAATTGTGAAGTAGACCTGTACCATATAACTCCTGCCAAGTGCGAGCCCTCGAATCCTCCGAATAAGAGAGATATAGGAAGAAGCCACCCTGAGGCACCCACCTCGGGAAGCCACTTTGTCACGTCCCTTTTGCAATCTATCGAGCTCAACGGTGACCAGATGAGCGATGATTACTGATCAATAGCCCCGTTCTTCCCTTCATTCTCGACCTCTATATCCATTCAGGTCCGCTCGCATACATCGGTTGCAAATGACGAAAGTTAGAAGCCCCGGACAACTCGTTCACAGCGCTTCCGCAGCTCGATTTTTTAGAGGACATAACTCCGTTCCGGAGACATCATTGGAATCAGCGTGAGACCGTTTTTAAGATAGATGGATAAACAGGAAAACGATTCCGAAGTTGGACTGTGCCTTTAAGGCGTTTCGTCGGAACCCTGCGACTCACAAGCGACCTAAGGTTTCATTTGTCTTCATTTTTTACCTTCTTTAAAGGTTCCAGATGTTTTCATGAATACACAAACTCGGAGCGGTTTTCCCAAATCCGATTCCTTTCTTTTTTAACGTGCAAATCAAAGTATTTATTGTTTTCGGCTAGAGGTGACGCCAGTTCCACGGAAAAAAAAGTGCATAAGTGACTCAGTCCATATTTTCTACCAAGTCGTATTATTCGAAAATTATTTAAATAACTAATAACGAATTATCGGAAATTCGAAAGTGTCGGTTCAACCGGAACACTCCGTTAAAAGCGGTTTTGAATAGTATTCGAAATTCGAATTTTTCGGAACCAGACGTTCAATAATAACTCGGAGTTCAAATATGTTAGCATTCCGAATAATATAAATGCGCAATTACGAATCTATCTTATTTTCCCTCAAAGGTGCTTATTATAGAGTTATACTCGTGAATGAACAGTCGGCGTGGATTCTAGTGATACATACATACTTTGCGTTCCCCATCGAAGGTTGACGCTTATTAAATATGTTATAGCCTGAAGCACCGAGTTCGCGCCAATCTTCCATAAGGAAGCAAAGTATCCAATAGGATTCATGCCGACTGAATGTTATCTATCTAATGGTTTTCTTCATAATTGCTTGATGATAGGGTTCGATGTGTATGTATATGAAGTTCACCTGAGCTGTAATATTTGCCTGCAGTTAGTGGAATCTGAATAACCTCTGTGTGATGGTTTCTATGGATGTTTGAGCATTAAGAACTCCGGATTGGGTAGTGTCCCATCGTGATTTATCTGGATCAATTCTAATTCATAGGTTCAAAGCACAGCTTCCAACAAATGGAATTGTCAAAACTTACTATAATTTTGGAGTCCTCTTCCGTTTCAACAATTTCCGTATGCGCCAGTCCCAGCCATGTCCGTTTTGCATCCAGAAGTTCAGCTACAAGATTTCCAAAGAGCCCTTTCTTTGAGACTCCGCAATTATCCTCCCATGCAACCAATCACACTAAGGACAGGCGTTCTGCGCATAATACATTAGTCATGGAGCGCTTACTTTTCTGGGCTAAGTGTATTCAATTATGCTGTTCTTTTCCTTTCGTTGTCCCGTATTGAGTTACAACTTACGTATTGTCGTCCTCATTAGTGCAGCCATTTGTAAGCAAATACTCGACCCTAATTGCCAAAACACCTGGTGTTGCTCAGAGAGGTGCCAAAGAATACCTTTATTTCATCGAAGAATCACATAACGAAGAGTTCGAACGTAGGCTTTAGCAGGTGCAAGGTGGTAAGGTGACTTTCTTGCACTACCGTTTCAGCGGGTTCGCTCTCGCTGGGATCTGAAAAAGCTGAATCTACTTGTAAATCAATCGGCCGAAAGTAAATACTATCTTTCGAAAATTCAGACAAAATTTTCATCCAAATGATCAGGAAGGTAAGGCCTAGTGGCATACCATCGCAAGTTTTCAGATAATCATGTGATCAGTAGAACACCAGCGAGGCACAGCATTTCCAGAGAAAACACTATTGAGAAAGTAAATCTGATGTAGGGTTGAAGTTCACGTGTTATATTTACAGTCCCGGGGGCGAAATTATAGTCCACAGTCGCAGGCAAACGCTCTTGCTACGCGCGCCACGTCAACTTCTGCAACAAATAATCAGCTTTTTATTTGATCATATGCCTTCTCCCAATTTATCTCCTGTTCAAGTATTCCCGATTCGCCAAAGACCTCTTTTTCTTTGTTTTGCTTTCCTTAGCAGTAAAAAATCGAATAGGGTCTACGATCGATGAAAAAGCCGCTCACGAAGTCAAGAGTCTTCAACAAACAATACAAAACGTGTTTTACTGGGATAACTGCAAGAAATACAAAACAAACAAAGAAAATTGAAGAATTCTTAACGTTGACGACGTTTCCCGCTGCCCTTGAAATAGAAGTCTAAGCAAACAAAGCTTCCCTATCAAATACAATATATACAGATAACAAACAGCTGAAAAAAGATCAGGAAAGGAGAAAAATCAAAACAAATCAGTAAAAAATCTTACGTTTAGCTTATTCGGGACGGGTCCAGGAAACTCGTACGAACCCATTTGCATCTCGTGCTATTTGCGCGTGTCCGCAAGGTCACACAAAGATTTTGGCCCTGAAATAGAATGTTTGTGGTGCTGTTTTCGTTCTTAATTTTTGGTTCTGTGCACCCCTTTTTCTTCAATGAAAAATTTTCAGCATTTATGTTTAGCGTTTCGCGCAAGTGTTCTCCTGCAACTACAAAGTCGTACACGGAGCAGAAACAGCAGAAGAGCCGTAACAAGCAAAGTCACTACCTGTAATGTGATTTCAATAAAAAAAAAAATACAAAAGCAGTTCAAGTAATCACTTACAAAGTGGAAGTATACAAAGCGTAGGTCGGATCTTGTGTCAAATCTACTAGTATCGTTAGTATCTCGTGTGTGGCTCAATAGTAAATGCGCAGTATCACTTCCCGAGCTGCAGGGTCCAGAGAAAGTTATGAGCATTTTCCAGCCTGGCGAAAAGGCGAGTGTACCCATCAGGGATGTGCGTAATAGAAATTTGGTAATTCGTTAGTCGTTAGTCGTTCAACCGGCCAAAACCCTCTCGTTAGTCGTTAGTCGTTAGTCGTTAAAAATCCGGGCTTTGAAAACAAGCACAGTTGAGGCAAAAACATATGAATAGAAAAACAGGAAGGCATGAAGAGATGTATGGTCTGCCAAATCATTCATGGTCATTTAAGACACAAATCATTCCTTGTTAGAGAACCTACAAACGTACTGTACTTCAAACGGCAAACCTACGTCATCACATAATTTCAAATATGCGCGAAAGCCCATTACGTTACTTGGGAGTGTGTGTCCTATCAAATTTTGTCATTTTTCGGTGAAAAAGAAGAAACAATATGGGAAACCGAGAAAATCTCAAACTCTGTTTTTTTTTCAGCGCTAAATTTGCCATTCTGCGTTATATTATGTTATTTGAGATCTACCTGGTGGTGACAACACAGAGAATCGCACCGACTTTGTACTATTTGTTCTTTGCTCCGCGTCGCGATCTGAGCCCTTGCGTGGTTTAGAGCTTGTTCCCATGATGGGGAAAGGTCGTTAGAAATTAGCACCCGAGTTAAAATTTCACCCCTTGAGAGGTCGTCAGCACCACTTTACTTTAAGAAACCCCATATCTCGAATTTGTGCATTGAAAGTCAGAGAACGGCTTCCTTTACAATCCAATCATCAGGATACAGTTCCCGTCGTTGGGCAATTGTGGCCTGCAGGCACCGCTCCATATTATCACCTCTGATAGTGCACTCTGCAAAAATCTTCCCGCTGGAGCCGGTCAGCGCCGGAACAGGTTCAGTGAGCCTACCATAAAGTAGCGAGACCGACGCGAAGTCGCATAAACGCTGCGCCTACCTTGCGTATCGTTCGACTGGGATTTTAATGTGGGGGTTCCAGAACTGCGAAGCAGTGTCAGTAGAAATAATAAATACTATAGGCTATGATTATTTTCTACCATTCACCTAGAACATCCAACAGGGCAATATGTATTAATTCACTGGTAGTAAGGCTCGGGTTGGAGCGCTGATTTGAATGACTATTGACCTTCTAACGAATTTTGGGATTGCTTACGAAAATATTTTTTATTTCCGTTAGTCGTTAGTCGTTAGTCGTAGCACCCAAAAGCCCGTTAGTCGTTAAATTCGATTGTAGCCGTTAGTCGTAACTACGCAAACCCCTGGTACCCATCAGTCATTTTTTTCGAAGTTTCAAAAAATCCCATGCGATTTAGCTCAAAACTTGTATGTAGGGGTAATCCAGGGTGGTGAACACGATCCTGGAGTCCATTTGTCGAAATTTCGAGGTTTACTGTAGGTTACGGTAGGTAACATTTCATTTAGGGACCAAAACCCGCCTTAGTATTTTGAAAGTCGACAAAAGGACGTAAACTCACCGTAATCTACCGTAATCTGCAGAAAATCGATGAACGGACTCAAAATTCGTGCTTAGCACTCCAAATAACCCTCAAAGAAAGATTTTGAGACTCCCATCTGTCGTTGGAAATCCTGGAAATCTGAAAAGTGGCGTTTTTCCCTCGAAATTTTCCCCTGTTGGGAAGCTTCGAGCGAAATCAGCCGAAAACTTGGGTGATTCTACTAAAAACCCACAGATTCGTGATCAGTGCCCCGAAAAACCCCCCTGGAAGAATTTTGAGTCAAATCTGGAACACTTTTCTAAAACGCCTTCCAGAGCTCACTTAGTATAAATAAACATGCATAACCAATGTACGCTATCAGCCTGGACAAAGTATGAAAATTATCTGCCTTCACCCACACTTTGCTCAGGGTGGGGGGGTAGTTTTGGGCGCTGAACACATTTATGAGGTCCGTTTCCGGATTTACCGAACACTAATGCGCTTTTTGGAAGGTGCGAAAAACACAAAAAAAAAAACTACCTTTTAAAGCTTGTTAACTTTCTTGGAGCCTGCAGCACGGGGCTGGATAATGCGCAGTTTTTCACTATTGATCCACCAAGAGATACTAACGACACTAGTCGTTTCGTCCAGATCCAACCTACGCTTTGTATACTTCCTTTGTAAGAACATTCTGCACGACTCTGAAATATCGCTCTTCAGATATTCTGGAAAAGCAATCATAAACCACCTTGTTGGAGTCCTACTACACAGAAATATTACACCTTTGTGTGTGAAGCTTAAGTTACAGACTGTAGAAAAGCGGAAATTTCGTGGTTCCCACGCGGGCGGGTGCGGAGCGGAGATTAAAGACAGCTAGAGAGCGGGGGGCAGGCAGAGACAGCAGCATCGCTCGCGCAGCGCATGCAGAAGATGCACACTAAATACAAGACAAATCCTATTACCAGGGAACTAGAGAGCAAGCCGTTGGATTGTCTTGAATACTCTTTGAAGTAAGTTCAGCAGCATGACCTCGTCAAAATAATCTTCTTTATTTCCAACCATTCGGCGATTGCTGTAACAGCAAAAATACTTCCAGGAAAATATTCATGAAGTCGCTTTTGCCATAATACATATAACGGGTTTTACGTCCACGACTCTCCCTCCTGCTTCACCTCACTACTATCGTCTCGGTGCATAGCCGTGTAGTAGCTCGTTACCGTGTTTGCAGCACGCCGGCTAAGCCCGTCTACTTAACACGTACGCGTGTTGACAGCGCGCAGGCTTAAATCAGTCGACACGATGATTGCGAGGTCTCACCACGGGTTACGGTCAGTGAGAAAAGAGCGGGAGATGACACTTTGCGGCCTCGTTTACGCACACAAATAACCACAACGCGTGCTACAGTCAATAAACAGTTCAACTCTCAGTAGCTAAAGCAACGATAAAAAGCGCTGATTCAGAAAATTGTTAAAATAGAAACAGTATTAGATCAACTATCAGAGCTCCTCGTTACTAAAATACATAATAATCAAACATTTCCATGATCGATGTCCTTAATTCGTACAACTGACACCACCTCAACCACTAATTAGTCGGACAAGGACCGGGCATTCACCGGTTTGGCTCAAACTCAACTGCAGCTGTACTTGCTTACTCTCAAAAGGCACACATCAACATCGCATCACACCAACAGAACACCACATCAAGGAATATCAATATCAACACACAGTCAAAGAACGTCAGTGTGCATGCAGACAATGCTATTATTCAGACAGCTGAACGACGCTGCACATTACGATGCAACAGGTAGCAATTTCTGCTCAGTGGAACATCTATGCAGCAAAACTGGCGCGCGCCTCATAGTTGACCAGAGAATCTTCTTCGCCCCAGGAATATGAGAAAAAATCGTAGTTTTATCCAAATGTTTCAGTGAAGAAGCCTGACCGCATGTTATAGCTACTGTGCGCCGAGTTTGCGCCAACGCACAGTAGGGAACACAAAGTATCAGTGGCATCCGTGCCGAGTGTACATAGGTCCGATGTCCCGCTGTAACCCATCGGCTACAGCTGATCACCCTCAAAACGCATCTCAGGCTTACAGCCCATCTAACAAGGGGCGACCCCCCGGGGGAGGTGACGTCCTGAAAAAAGTTGTTCTGAAAGTTGTGGGGGGAGGATATAAGTAACATTCTTGTATGTTTGGGTTTTACCTAAGGGGCCTACCGATATTCCAGAAAAAGAAATAACTATCTGCCTTCAAACTACTTGCAATCCTATCTTTCTCGGAGCAGCTGGAGTAGCAGTTCCATATGCTCCGGCTCACATTAAGTTACAACAAAATTGAACACCTGTATACGATAGGTTTTGACGGTTCTGATTCTGGCCCATTCGTGAGATATAAGCCGTCTCTGAGCTCACTGTGCATTCCATTCCTCGTATGACTTGATTGAATTTGCACAACCCACTACGCAGGGTTGGTCGAGAGGATAGCGATGGGGAATGCTAAACTACGAAGGGTTGTGGGTTCGGTTCCCGCATAATGCAGCTTCAGGAAAAAAATTGTTTTGCATTTGTTAAATTGTTTATCCACGAGGTTTCCCATTCACAGTATAACTTCTTGCTTTTTCCAATCTGGCTGGATTTACAATTTCTATCGCTTTGAATCCTCATGTAGTATATAGAGCATTTCCTCACCTTATTCAAAAAATTATCCTTTCCTCTTCCTTCTTGTGCACTGCAGCATTTCGGGTTCATTGAGAAATATTTGTAATGTGAGCATCTTTCTGACTTAGTATAACTTTTTGCTTGGAAGTAAAGGACAACACCTTTCTTGAACACATAAAAGTCGTTTGCGCATCATCGGAAAAAAAAGGCCATTGCCATTGTAAGAAGCAAAGCGATGAACCCTTTCAAAAATTATCATCATGGCCGCAGTTTTCATTTTCAGAAATCGAAAGTCTAAGGTTTGCCCAATACATCTGCTGACCTTTCATTGAAAAAACTACTAAACTTGGCTCGATCACGCAAAATTTTTTTCCGATTATCTTATCGAGTTCGAGGGTGAACGAGTTCGAGGGTGAATGTGGCGAAAAAAAAAGTCGAAAAAAATAATTCTCTCCATATTGATCCAAATAAAGCAGATTGAGGTAGATGGGTGTTAGATATAGTAGCCAGCCAATTTTTCGCTTTTCTGAAAAATCGAGAGCAGCGCCATGGTGGTCGGTTGAAGATGAATGGCGTCTTCTCCGCTAATTTTCCATGTTTTTCCAATTTTTGGCTCTTCTACCGGAATGGTCCTTAGTAAAGCCCAACATACAGTAATGTTACTATATCCTCCCCCCACAACTTTTAGAAAAACTTTTTTCAGGACGTCACCTCCCCGGGGGATCATCCCTTGTAAGTTTCCGGCTTGGTCAATTTAGCAGCTGCGTGTTGTTGGAGCGAATGATTTCGACTTTCCGATTAATTCTAATATTTGACATGTGGATCGAATTCACGCCGCGGGTGTGGGTAAAGAGCGGTTCGGCTGGCACACGCGACGCGCGCAACGAAAAACGCTGCGTGCGCGTCGGAGCGCATTAACCGAGGGGCCTTGAAAAAGTAGTTTTGGTTTCATTTTAGATGTTCCCCTTTTTTTATACTTCTGTATGCCTTCGAGGTTTTTAGGTGGTACGCTTTATTTTCTGGCCTTACGTTTCGACACGGTCGTCGTCATCAGAGGCGCGTCAAACCACCAAACGAGCAGCGCGTGGCCTGCCTCGAACGAAACCAGTAGACCGAATTTTACCAGATTCGGTCTACTGGTTTCGTTCGAGGCAGGCCACGCGCTGCTCGTTTGGTGGTTTGGACGCGCTCATTGATGACGACGACTCTGTGTTGAAACGTAAGGTCAGAGCATGGGTAGAAAGTGCACAAAGCGTACCGCAAACCTCTGGAAGCGCATGTTATAAAAGTATAAAACAGAGATAAAACGAATCATGCCGAGGTTGCAAAAGAGACAGGAGAGAGGGTTGGGTTGAGACTGTTCCCCTTTGTCATTTTTTGTACAAATTGTTCATATTGTTGTTGTATCAGACACGTAGGGTCGGCTTCGGAATCCAATATCACCATCTCCCCATTCCGCTCCGAGAAGCAAAACAAAAACTCTTTCAAAAAAAAGCCTCTTCAAAAAAGTGCGATTTTTCACTGAAACGATGGTGTAGGCGAGTAGCTACTGGGTGTCCAAAAAAAAGTACATACAAACAGAAAAAAACATGAACAAATGCAACAATTATCAAGGGGATGGTTAAAATGGAACAACAAATACGTTTTTAAGAACCTTTGGGTAACGCGCCCCACGAACGACGCGCGCCCGTAGCGTTTGTCCGCCGCGCGCGTTGCGTGTATCAGCCCAACTGCTCCTAGGCCACACACGCGGTATAGGGATGTGCAGAGTTGCACAGACGGCGAGTGGTCGCCGAGCGTCAGCCTTGGCGCGGCGACAAAAATATTTCGAAACATTTTTGTCGCGGCGTCGGTTGCCGCTCGCTGGCAGTGATACAGGGCCATCGCGGCTTCGATACACTCTGCGGTGTACCCTCGTCGCCCTTCACGCCGCGTCGGTCGCCATCGTCACTGAATGTAATCGATATTACATCACCCATTGCTGCTCGTCGCTGCGAGCAACGCCGCGACTTCAACTCTGCTGAACCCTTATGGATTCGATCCACAAGCCCTAATATTTCCTCAGAGCCGAAGTGGTTATAACTGTCCTGGGTATCAAACATTACGTGAGGGGCAAGGATACTATAGCTGATGAGAAAGTAAAATTTCCGTCCAAGTCTGACAGAAGCGCTATTGGAATTTATTCGACATTATTCGAACATTCGAGAAAATCTCGTTTAATCATTGACTTTGGCATTTTAATGAATAAGACTGGGCAGATCCTACTTTTTGTCAAATATAGGTTCTCTTCTAACTGACTCTAATGTAAGGATAATGAGTACATTTGACACCATTTCGATCGCGTGAAGAGAAAATTAGATCCATTCGAAAAATGGATAATATTAGAAGCAACACTAATGCGTAGGTGTTTCTGATCTGGGACAGTCCAGCACATTTCCCTTGATACAGTGTGGTCTATGACCAAAAATCACCGAAAACTCAGCAGAAATCGGCATTCATGTGAAAAACGACATTTCTAGCCAAAACGCAATTATATTTTTCAGATTCACAAGTCTTCGATTTTGCATCTCAAATTCAACTAAATAGGAACACTCTCAGAAGTAGTTTTTGCTGAAGGAAAAAGATTATGAAAAGGTTCGGAAATATTTTTGTCTGAGAGCCGGAGAGGGTGCAGAAATTCTTCTGTTTTCTGCACATTTTTGTTTTCATTCGTTTAATTTTCGGTTCTCTGCCTCTTCTGTTTTTCTGTAGAAACGGGCGAAATTCGACAGAGAAACAGAAAACCCATTAATCTTAGCGAAAGTGCTACCTTGAAGGTGCTTGGCAAAGACTAATAACCGGCACGTTTCCATGGTCTTTCTGTAGAGATTATCTCCAATTGAATAGATTGAGCTTTCTGGAGGTAAAGTGTCGCGAGCGGTTGAAATCCCGGCTATTGGTAGCTGGGTATGTCGTGAAGCACTGCACGTGCTTAACGCAGGGATTTCTTCGTGCCTCGTCCATTCTGTTAGACTAACAAGGGATGTATAGAAAGCGTAGGTCCGGATTATGCCAAAACGACTAGTATCGTTGGCATCTCTTGTGCTCAATAGAAACTGCAGTGCCCACTTTGGCCCCGAGCTGCAGGGTTGCAAAGAAGTTGGCTGGTTTTAAAAGATGTCGTTTTTGTGCTTTTGTACCATCAAATAAAGGAAAGTTCGAGGGAAACGGACCTCATAAATGTGTTCAGCGCCCAAACTAGCCCCTGAGCAAAAATTTGGGTGAATGCGCGCATTTTCCTTACTCTGCCTAGACTTTAACAGCGTTTCTGGACTTGTACGGATGCATGACTGGTTCCGGTTGACGGTTCATTTAAACCTGGATTAGAGGACTTTGGAAGCGTTTCTGAGAAAAATGTCCCAGATTTGACTCAAAATTCTCTCCCAGAGGGGGGGTTTCTGGAGCTGATAACGAAATCTGTGATTTATAGGTCGATTTTTCCTAAGTTTCAGCTAAGCTTCCGTTTGAAGCTTCCTTTAACAGGGAAAATTTTACAGAGAAAAACGCGCCACTTTCGAGATTTCCGGATATATGATGATATGTCTCAAAATCGGTTCTGCTCTGAGAGTTATTATTCGGAGTGCTGAATACAGAATCTGGAGTCCGTCACTCGTGACTTTCTGCTCAAAATTACGGTATTGGAATTACGGTGGGTATTAGTGGTTTGGTAAGCCAATAGAAAATCTAAGATTTTACCTAAAATTTTGTATATTGCAGGGTTGTTCAAGGTGGTAGAATACTAGATTTGGAACGTCCGTTTGTCAATTTTCAAATCTCTTTAGAGTGGGCTTTGCTCCTAAATGTTATATTGTCACCTATCGTAACCTACAGTAAACTCTCGAAATTCCTTGATTACAAATGAACTCCAGATTCCCTTGTTTTTTCCACCCTAGATTACCCCCTACATACAAGTTTTTGGGCTAAATCTGAGGAAATTTTTAAAACTCCAAATAAAATGCTTTCTGATGTCTTTGCCTTTTTCAGGAAACCTGAAACATTCTCAAAGAACTTCATAATTCAAACCTTCAAACTTTGCCTGGCTCAAGGGGGGATACAGTTGAGCAGGTGCCCCAGTGGAACTGTTCACACGTTTTAGTCTTATCTGCTTCCGTATTTCCCCAGTGTTTGGGCTGTTCAGTTTCTGAACCACTCTCGTTTCCCGAGTTTTTTTTTAGTGATCAGATAAGTCAGTAATAAAATTGCAACATGATCTATAGTGATAGTGGGTCTGAGGCAAAAAGGATTACTTTTGAAGGTTTCTATGAGACGCTGAAATTTATGTATCCGACCTCTTGTGTTCAAGCTTGAATATCTGAGCTTGGCTGCAGATCAATTCACGAAGTTTGGGGGCCTGAGATTTTAACCCATAAAATGGTGACACTAGAAACCAGGCGTAGCATGAATCTAAACGTCTTTGAGGAACTATTTTTTCACAAATATGTAGCTTTTGCTCTGGGATTCAATGATTTCTTCTGTTAGGCTTTTCTTCTTAATTCCACTTCTTTAGCTTGTTTACCGCCACAAGTAACAACTGGAAATCGAAAGATAGATTCTTTTTGCAAGTGCAGCCTGTCTGTCCAGAAAGGAGTCTCGAAGCGAGACAGGTTGGAGGTAAATCACGAAGCAGCAGCGAGAGCTCTGCTTGGAGCAAATCATAAGGAGAATTTCCCATATGGCCGAGAATCTCTTCTCATTTTTCAAATTCAGTTATCTGATAGATCCACTCCAGTAAGGCAAATATGGTTTCTGAAAAGAAGAAAATGATTATCTAGAAAACTGGACTTCAGATCAACCTTGCAGGGCACCCTGGTGCCGCGAGGACTGCTTTCTGGGCACAGGATGGACACCAGAGGTGTGCGGCTACGAAAAATAAAATTTCGGTGAACTGGCTGCTGTTGAACGGGCCAAAGGATGGCATGAAGGCAAACCGCAACAGGCAAACGACAACGCTACCGCTACACCCCTGCTGCACACCATTTTTGAAAGGCAGCTCACATATATTGATAATTTTGAGATTGCCTTATCTGAATTTCCAGAGAAGCTTTGTGACTTTGAAATTGTTGAATGCCTCGTAGTGACTTTATTTTGAATAAGTATCAGTTTATTGACTGAAAAAATTTTGATAATGAATGGAGCTGTGGGCAGTAGAGCAGCAGCCGAAGCGCTGATAACAGGCACAACCTTAAAAGTTTTCCGTCTCTTCCGTTTCCGTTTTTCCGGGTTTCCGTTTCCGGCGCTTTGGACATTTTCTTTCCAAGTTTCCTGTTCCGGAAAATCTTGAGAAAGAGTTCCGCCATAGCCCTGATACTGAGCATTTTTACTTTTATTGAACCAGAAGCGATTAAGCGATACCTGGTCGTTTTCTAGTGATGCGTTTGCCTTTCTAAACACTTCCCTTGTTGATCAAAATTAGATCGTCAACCAGTTGCCCCTTTGACTTGTCCTTTGTCCTGCAACGCAGTAATTCATATTGGTCCAATCCTTTGAATGCTGTACCTTCACCAAATCAGTAAATAGTCATTGATATGTGAAAGAAATTGAAATGCATTTTATAATGTTCAGCAAAATACAGGATTTCTATAACATTCAGGAAATGGTGAGACATGGTGTCTACAGTCATAAAGCACAAGTGAAATTTCTTTTTGCAAAGAGCGTTTCTGCGACGACGTTTTGTGTCTTAGAGCTTGGAGTGTGTCTACCACACAATTTCGTCTCGTTTTTGGCCGGAAATCGAAAGTTCAGGTCTCGTTGGAGCACTGGAAATTGAAAGTTCAGAGTCCCGTTACTAATTGGGGTTTAAAGAACTGAACTGAAAACGAGCCCGAAAGAGCTCCACACGGCTCCGAAGTCCAGCTCGCCTGCTAGTCCTTCCGCCTGCAGCCGGGAGTTTTCCAGTAGGAGAAACAGCAGTTTAGTCCGCTTCTACATTAGCATTGATGGCGCTGAGAAGCATGCTTGAGGCCTTTAACGATTGGGGCGTGCATCTGCACACGCTATCTACTTCAGAAGAATAATACCCGCGCAAGTCATCCACTGCGTTGGGGAAATCTGCCTTTCAAGAAGAACAGCTTATTCTTGGAAGTTTTCAGCGTTTTTCATGGATCTCTGCCTCTTCACTGATGAAACAGTCAGCACTCTGAACCTTAACTTTCCTGGCTTCGGGCAGAACTCAAATGAGTTTTTATCAATGGACACTGCTTTCAGCAAGCGCATAGCAACACCTGAATCTGTTTCAAAGTGGTGTTCAACTTTCACCCTGAAGTGGTTTCTTGTAGATTGCTCCTACTTAGTCCTATACATGATATTGTTAAACATGAAATCATAGATCCAACTCCAGAAGTTTATCGAAAAATTAATATTTGTGCTACAAAGTTCTCATTACAGGAATCACATCGATGATCGGTGATAGTCGGATAACGAAAATCTGTGCGTGTTTTGACCTGTGGTCGATGTGAATCTTAGAAGAAATTTTACATTTTTTGAACCCAAAATATCAGAGTCACAAGGCTTTTTACCTGCACCATTACATTCGTTCGCTGAAGAGAGGAGACACAGAAAGCTTACTCAGAAAAAACTCAATTCTGTCAATTTTGAAAGAGATTATGGCGATGCGGCGCTTAATTAGGCTCAAAACGCCGCAAAACGAAATTTTGCAGAAAAAAAACGCTGCAGCGTTCTGCATGTCCTGGAAACAATCCTCACGCTAATAGCCGACCAGTAACCTCGCCCAGTCCCGCCCAGTCCAACACAATAACAACAGCTGTTCGAAAATTTGGCTCCCGTTTGCTATCGTCGCGCTGGATTTTAGAATAAGAAGAACGATCCTGATGAAGTCTGGCCATTTGCTGATCTTGGAATCTTGAGCTGAGCTGATGTTGGGTTTTTTCTGATCAGCTGCTAGCTACTCGAACTCTACTCTTTGCTTTAGCCACTAATCTTAATGTTTATCTGTGCCGAGAGAATAGCTAACACTGTTGGTCCAACGAAAAATGGGGTAACTCCTCAGTAGTACGGAACAACTACGAGGCCACTGTTCCTAATTATTTTTCTCGAGGTTTTTGATCTACCTCTATTGTCTAATGAGCCTAGGTTGTGTGAAATTCTGCTTATTCCCTGCGGCTGCAACTGGTTCTCCACTTATTGGCAAATCAAGAAGCTACTATAGCTCTTCCTATGGTGTGACATATAATTTCGACACGTGTAGTGGTCGGTTAAATGCCATTTGCGATGGGCATCGGATCGGCGAAGGTGGTGATTTTCGCCGTCCCTGGGTTCGCGCTCGTCCAGCCTACTCCGCTGTCCAGGCCTTGGCTCAGCGCCTCCTTGGCCGAAACTGGTGAAGTTTCTTCCCAGGCAATACACATGCTCATGGCCACCTCATTGAACTTACACACTCTCAAGCGCGCACGCGATCTCTCTTTCGCCGGGGTGATGGTCGTCATTACGCGGAATCATCCGCCTATTCGCCGCACCTGATTCTTCTCCATGGCGACACATTGGCCGATATATCCTCCTCTCATCTCGCACAAATTATTGGATGATACGGTACATTTGCAAAGGAGAGTGGAATTCCAAGGCATTTAAACTATGCCATTATCAGCGATAAAATGCCGAGCAGAAGGAAGCGTTCGTACTGTGAAACTAGCAATGTCAGGGACGAGGCGAAAGGATATTCTTATGGTTCTACTAGTAAAGATGCTCTCATACGCACTTTGTATTTGGTTAGAAGAGTGCGCGGATGCGTTCTCTGCGCCTTTTTCGGGATCTTTCTTCTGATTAGCTGGTTTCAAACTCAACTTTGAGCAAAGCTGGGGGACGATATTTATAGAATCTTGATTTGGGAACTACCTGATGGGTGCCAACCTTTATAAGGGCTTCGTCATGTGGACTTAAGAATATTGGGAAATGGAGCCAGGTTTTGAATTGACGGTAGGCGGAAGTGGCGAAGAGCGCCTCTGATAGTCTCTGTCCCTTCGTCATAGTAGCGTAAATCGAGATCGGCTTTAACGATTGCCAAACTCTTTTAGTTTTCAACGAAAGTCCCAAAAAACGCGTTATGCTTTGAGCTGTTCCGCAGGATGGAAACCCTACGCCAGGAAACACCAAAACGCAATATAGCTGCTCAACACGCACTGCTCCGCCCGCGTGAGAAGAAATTCGCATTCAGAATTCGCTTCCCATCTGGGTTAATTCTTTAACCAAGTGTTTGTAGTTCACACCATTGCAAAAAAAAGTCATTGCCCGTCTACCTATCCAAGCTACTGCCCTATCATAGATAAACAAATCGGGATACCAGTTATGGACCGCATGGAAGTCGTTGATCCAAGGTTGAAAGAGTAAGTAGGCATGTACTCTCCTAACGTCTTTAAAGCTTCTCCAGCTAGCCAGTAATTCGATCGAATCCGGAGAGGGAATTAGATTATGCAAGCAAGGTCTAACAATGAAGCAATCGTTACACGCGTAGTTCAAGGTCAGCAAAACAAATTAAACTCTGATACCGCGCCAGTAGTGGGTTATGCAATCGTGCCTCACCGAAGCTTGCGTGCGGTAGTGGCATGTGCTCACCTCTGCTAGATACCCTGTGAGAGAGGACAGATATTTTATTCTCTGATGCATTCAGCGACTACTAGAGTATTGGTTTCGATTATCCTCCCAGATTATCTCATCCTATGGGTCATTTATCACGAGTGAGCACGCGGCGCAACCACGGCACTTAGCGGATGAGGTGCCTCTGCTAACGTTGGTTCCTCTTCGGCGATGTCAGAGTTTACATGAAGCGAGCATGCTTAGAGTGAGTACAGAAATTTTGACGTGAGTGGATTCTAACCCTGGTATCTCCTGCCTGCCAGCCTCAGCCCTGTCACCATGGCCAGCCAAGAGATCCTATCGAGGAATCCTGATTAAGCCTCCAGTGGGTGGCTTTTTAACTGGCTTTTACATATTGCTTAGAACTTCTCCTATAATACTACAACTCAGTCAGTGGGTTATTCCTGTGGCGCTGATGGCAAGGTAGATGATAACCGTTTCCGGTATTTCGGACTTTTAGGCAGGTTTGCGCTAGGGAGAACGACATTTTACTACTATCAAGCCAATCACTTCCGGACTTATACCTTCCT
The DNA here is from genome assembly GCA_029168955.1 of Aplectana chamaeleonis. Classification (NCBI taxonomy): domain Eukaryota; kingdom Metazoa; phylum Nematoda; class Chromadorea; order Rhabditida; family Cosmocercidae; genus Aplectana; species Aplectana chamaeleonis. The sequence continues at coordinate 117,030 of JAPDOI010001038.1, read as the reverse complement.
CCATAAATGAGTTTAGACCGAGGACTTTACGGTTTATGCTACTTTTGCATGCACGATCTCGCCACACTACTGTGCTTCAACTTTGTTCAACGCCACTTAAAACAATGCTTCTTCTTCTAAGCGCAAAGCCATCACGGATACGGTGCAGATCCCGTTACACCTGAAGCACCACAAATAGGCGTGAGCGTAAAGTATTATATTTTTGCTTTTTTTTTCATTTTTTTCTGCTTCACAAAATAGAGACTTTCACGGCAACGCCTTTTGAAAAAGCTAAATTCCATTTACGCTGGTGATATTGATATTGCATAAAGAGCAAAAAAAAGTGTAAAATTTGACATGCGAGCCCATGCGATCGTCGTAAGATAACTGATCAGGGATGTAGAAAAAACATTCAGAATCCGAAAAACGAAAAAGAAAATCCTGGTCAAGGTGTTGTTTTTAGGATGCTTCGCTATACTGCCTACACTACATTTATGCTTTTTTTTCATTTTTTTTTGCTTTTTTTTCAGAAAATAAATACCACCAAAAATCTTAAAGTTATTAAAAAAATGGGTGAAAATCCAAAAAACCCATCTGCATCAAAAAATTCGGTCTTGGGCGAATATAACTTCACTTTTTCGATCGCCGAAAATTTTGTACACATATCCTGATCCCGATCATTACCCCATGAAGAGTTTGAACTCTTGCGAGAAAATCTCAGCAATAAAAATCGGCCTCTGAAATTACGAGGTAAACACATCAGTTCTGGAGATGCTTTTTGTAATGTACGCCTGTTTAACTGCGGTAGATTGGTAATTTTCTCTCTTCCGTTCTGAGACCCCACTAATTACAGACCGTCTCAGTCGATCTGCGCAATACATCAGAGCTTAAGGTTCAATTAGTTTTATGTAATTGCAGCACGCGAACAAGTTTCATGGCGGAACATTGACGAGATGAGAAAAAAATCACATCATGCATCAAAGATTTCCAACCTCTTAGAGCCTCAATACGGTCTGTAGGTCGAAGACATAACTCAAATCAATCGATAAATCCTCATTCCTGAAATCATATTTGTCAATTGTACATGCATATTTATAGAACGTGGATCTATAATTTGCCGCAGCAGTAGTATAAATTGGCCAAGGCGACTCTAGCGGATGGGACAAAAAGAAAAACAAAGATCTGCCAGATCACTTCACCAAAAACACAGAAGTTGGATTGCGTTCATCATTGATTTGATAGATCATGTAATGATTGATGGGGAGGATGAAAAAATGAGGGCCTTTAGGGAGACAGCTGAGCAGTTATTGTCATCAATGCGGTGGATGGAAAGCTAACTCTGAAGCGGTGGCGACGTGCCAAGGTCGTCTGCGGAGTTGTGGCGATGTTGATGGCGACCGGAGCAGCGCCTTCGAGCTCTAACTCGCTTTGACTGCTTCGTTCGTCGATTTTGGAAACCATACCTTGAATCCTGAAATGGAATGTGGTTTACTCGAGAGAAGCCCAGATTGGTTAAGTGGTTACGAAAGTGGACGTTACTGCGCTGTGATGTGACTGAGCTGGGTGGAAAAAGTTACTACGACCAGTCACCACAAAATCGCTTTTACTGTAAAGGAACACCAAAGGTGCACTGTTGATTTTCTAATGCGCTTTATAAATGTAAGCATTACAGAATCCAAGTTGACAGGCAAGAGAGACAAGTTCAGCTCGGGCGTTAATGATAAGACCCTCTACAGGGGCTGATCATCAATCTTTTATCCGAGCCACACCCCCAATGCGTGACAAAGTCAAAGCGCACTGAAGCTTGAACTGCTCTGTTTGGATAACGTACCGAGAATCTAGGTGAATTCTATGGTGATTAAGCAAAGATGACTCTAACACAAAAAGAGTTAGGGTCCTGTTATGAAATTCACGGAAAACCTTTGAGAAGGAAAAAGCTTTACATCTAAATGGTCACGCACAAGCGCGATTGCAAAGTCAGCATTAGGCGGCGAAACTCTGTAACCAACGAAGCAGTATCTGAGAAATGGGTGGTTCAAAATGTTCAACTGTGGGGCGACGCAAAGCGTCCTTATTGACCTCACCAGATCAGATACCCATTACGACGGTGGATTGTCTGCTATCATAACCACGCTCTATGCGTGGCGAAAACTCAACATTGGCGGCGAAACTCTGTAACTCTCACTGACAGATCTGAAAACTGTGCGGTTCAGCACGTTCCAACTGGAAGGCTACAGCAACGGTCACTATGGCTGGCATGAATGATCGGACATCCGGTTATAAAGGTAGGTTTTCTGGCATATGATGACCACGCCCAAGAGCAGCGACGATATCGTGAGCATTGTGGCAAAGTAAAACTGTGTAGTTCTTTTGATAGAACCAAAACCGGAGTGGTTTGAAGGATGTTTCAAGTGGGAGTCGGCATAAAGATCACTATCGACACAAAATGATCCAGACATCCCCTTCCTAAGGGTGGTCTGAGTACTATAGCCACGCCCATGCGCAACAAAGTCAGCATTGCTGGCAGCCCAACGCGCTATGATTAGCTTGATATACCACAAATTAGGTGCAAATTCATACCTATACCCTGAGATGACTGTCTAAAGGCACAAAAGATCACTTCCCTGGAGCAAGACTTCGGACGGAAATTCCTTCATGAGGAAAGCTACATCCTATAATGGTCGTTATGCACAAGCGATGTGAAAGTCAGAATCTTGAAAGCCAAACCTTGTAGCTCACTGTTAGGCGCGTTGACTACGAGTCTCACCAGCCAAAGAGCCGACGGCATGCCGAATGAGAGGAGTAATCGAGCATTGGAGGTCGCACGACCATGAATTCCCCTCCATTGCATGCTGCCGCGCCTTCGAGCGGTGAGCGGACTCTAATCCAGCCTCCCAGTCGAGAACCTGAGAACCTGTAAACGGTCTAGAACATTCCAACTGGGCATGCGACGAAGCAATGGTCATTATTGACATGAATGATCGGACAACCCTTAATAGAGGTAAGCTCCTTTTATATCGTGATTTTGCACTAGGGCGACAAAGTCAGCATTATGGTAGGTGAACTTTGTGTTCATTGATGGGCCAAAAACCGTGCGGTTTAGAATTTTTAACTGAGAGTCAGACACAAAAGTATTTGGGGACTGAGATATGAGGTGATTAACAAAATGATAGGGATCCATCTTCAAGGGGTGGATTAACTACTACCGTAATTTGCGTACGTGACAATGCGTGAGCATCAAGTCGCATTGTTTCTGAAACTCTGTAACTAACTGAGAAACACGCGACCGTATTGAAAAAATTGCGTTTAAGACGTTTCAACTGGAGGCGACACAAATATCACTATTAAGACATAACTTATTTCGGACCTCAGTAATAAGGAAGGCAGTTCCTTCCATTATCGTGGCCACGCTCGAAGGCAAAACAAAGTCAGCATTGTGGTGGAATTCTAAATTTCACTAACAGACCAGAAAAGCAAGCGGTTCAAGATTTTATCATCAAATGTTGACACAAATGATCAGACATCTATTCCAAGCGTAGATTTAACTGCTATCATGAAGCCACGCCCCTTGCACGACAAAGTCGGCATTGTAGCGAAACTCTGTAACTCACTGACGTAGATCGAGAAAACGCATAGGTTGGTCCGGGGCCTTTCCAAAGCGGTTACTATTGACACAAAATGAATCAGTCATCCATTCTAGTGTGGATAACTGCTATCACAGATATCGCTCATGAGCAGGCAAAGCCAGCACTGTAAGTGGAATTTCAAGTAAACCTTCCTAAGAAAATCACTCGTCCTCAGCTTTTCCTCTCTCCGACTACTTTCATTCCGGAAGAGACAAGCCGGCCCAATTGATGTGCTCTGGCAGCAAACATTATGCGTGAAATGAAGACGACTTCTTGCTCGCATCGCACACTTCTCACCGCATTGCGGCAATCGGCGCCGCTGTTGACAGTCTTCATCCGGTAGCGGCGCTGCTATCTACCGCTATAATAATGACACTTGAACAGTGTAATCCTACATCAGTCGGTTACCGTATTCTTTTTTGTGACGCGCTCGCGCTTAGTCGCGGATTCAACAAAGCCCCCGCCTGAAGCAATCATGCGTCGATCTATTGAGATGTCAAGTGGCATAAATGAAACTCGATCAAAGCTAGGCTTTTAACGACTGATGAGATACGAGTGAGGCATACGGTAGTGGTCCCAATTTGGTCATAGAAAATCTTGGAGGACTTGCCCTGGTAGGTTTCAGAAAGTGCCAGTCGATTTTACAGAGCTGCTTCCGTTCCGTTCCGTGAACCACTGTAGTGATTTCCTTCGAAAGCTCGCTCCAGTTGCAATAATTGCGACAAAAGTGAGAATGCAGTGCTTGTAATCCGTTTGCTCAATACTTCCTGAACGGGTTGCAGGAACAAGCCAGCTGCCACTACCCAAGAATGTGACGCAATGAAATTAAACACAATTTATGCGATCATTTCACATAGCCATCAAAGATTTTTTCTCACTTAGTACATGTAAAAGAGAAATTACCTAAAAATCAGAACATGCGCACCTTATTTTCTCCGCAGCGAAACTTAGAAGAGGTTCATCTAGCGTGCGTGTGTGCAATATGCTGCTTCTCCTTCTACACCACACTCTCTCGCCTTCTCTCTCTCTCCACATATTCTGAACACTCTTATCACAAAAAGTGAAAATAAATTCAAAAGTCAGAAGAAAAAACGCACAGGAACAAGCTGAGGGAATCCGACTAATTATGGGTGTCCGCCCGCCTCCAATCAGCGAGATTTGTATGAATGCCCGTTTGATCATTTTTTATTTTGCTGTCATAGTGGCCGTTAACTACTGCTACAGAAGACTATGAAATACAGCTGACGCTCAGTAGGATTGGTGGGACAAGAGGCGGACGCGTTTTACACGATTTTGGCGTCCCTATCGAGAACTTCTTTCGAAAACTCACCTTTTTCCCGATCTGAAAACTTTTTTAAGAATTAGGTGCAAAGTGGTTCCATCTAAAAATATAACTGCCTGCCTAAGTTTAGACTTCAAACAAAAAGTATGAGATGTTATATTTTGTTAAGTCGTTTTACAGTACACGAGGTGCTGGGATTAGCAGCATACCGTATTTGTAAAAAAAAAAAAAAAAAAAACTGTATGGACACATTAATAATTCTCACGTCAATTTTCTTTCTGTTTTTAATGGAGCTACCAGCAATCATTAGATACCGCTCAAGGATTAACTCTGTCTTACCAGGACCTTACAGGCAGGGTTATTACTCATGAGGAAGGTAGATATGGTCTGTCACAAAAGTGAAAATAGAGTAAAAAGTTGGAGAAAAACACGTTTGAGAGACAAGTTGTTCGGCGTCCGCCTGCCCAAATTACCGAGATAGAGGTATTTTCTGCCAAATGCCTATTTTGTCATCTTATACTTTGCTTCTAAAAAGCAGTTGCTGATCCTATCTAGATACTACATACATAACACTAGTTTAGGAGCAAAATAAAAGACGGATAAGCAATCATTTATGCAAATATCGTTGGTCGGGACAGGGGGCGTGCGGACACCAGTAATTAACCGCTCTACCTTATTCTTTGTGCATATTTTCCAGCAAATTTTCCTTATCACTTATATTCTACTTTTTGTGATGAGCAAATATACATTCTCATAAAGAGAGCTCAAAATCATTTTTCCTCGTGAACCCTGCCTTCTAGAAGGCACAGTCCAAGCCTCTGTTGGTAAAATTTGATATTGATGGTTAGGCCGCTGTATGCAGCTTAGTAACCCCTGCTATGCGCTGAATCTTAAGCTCTCTCAAAATATGCCAGCAGAATCGAGCACCCCTTCACTCCGCCTCACTCTCAGGGTTTCCGGTCTCAATAGGAACTGAGAAGCAACATGGATTTTGATCAAAATTAACGTTCTCCTGATTTGTTATGGGTCTTGTTTTATAGTGTGGTCTGCATCAGTGCTTGATCGCTGTGAACTACTGACGAGAAAAAAATATTCTCTGAGACAACTCGATCTGTCCACAAACAAGTCTCGTTGTTTGGAACTCTTAATACTTTAGGGCCATTACCTGCCGTTCTGTAGTAGGTTCTGTGAGAAAATCTGCAGGCGCCATTGTGGTCAATCGTGAAACTCCTTCCCAAGAGAAGCGAAAAAACTGGAGGAAGCCATTCTGAGGTTCCATATTCTTCACTTAAATAATTTTCGTTCAGTCCGCAAGGGTCTGGTAAAGTGATTGCCGAAATAGTTGGTATATGAGCGGCGTGGAGTATCTCAGATGGGATCATTTGGCGGACGTTTGCAGTATCCAAGTCGAACAGGGATGTTAGGATCACCGGGCGGTGGGATCACCTGGGCAGCAAAGGCCAAAAGTGCCTGGGTGATCCCCACACATCCTCGTCTTGAGGATGTTCGCGGCACCGCGCTGCAGCAAGATTTCGCAAATCAGATAAAAAATTTATGACTGCGGACTAAACGGTGCTTGAATAGAAATGAAGTCCTGTATGTGCATTTAAATAATTTTCAAGACGTGCAAAGTCAATTTGAAGGGTGTTATTCCAACAAGAAACACTAAAAACGCGAGAAAGCGTCTTCGCACGCCTCCTGACCAACTACTACGAGTTGCCCGTTTGAAAAAAGCGACGCCTCATAGCGTGGCACTATGGAAGCAAACCGCAGGTCTGTAAATTGATTAAAACCCAAGAAGCATCCGGTAAGCCCCCAAAGTATAGAGTTCTGACCCAAGCTCATTCCGGTGATCAAAACCGTATACCCGTAAAATAGAGACTTTAGAATAGAAGTCTGTGTAAACACAAATCCTTCTCGTCATCCATTCAGTCGTCATCCAATCCCCCTTGACCAGATCTCCTGCTAGCCAAAACCAGATGCAATCAGCGCGTCTTACATTACCCCTATTGGGAAGGGAAGGAGTCTGTCCTCGGCTGCCCAGCGTCTTTGTAGTAAATCGCAGCTGTTTGTCAGATGAGGTCCTGTTTGGATCTGGTTGAGAAAGTTCTTGCTTAACCTGCAGATTAGCGCGTTCCAATACCAAGTATGCTATATGAACTGTATAGTACATAGCTGGCTGGAAAGCCACATGTATTGGCTCATAAGTACTTAACTATGTCGAAGTGGTGCTCTTGTTAGCTGCGAAACAAGCAGAGTTCAGAATAGTCTGAACTTTAAGATACTGTATTAAACTAGGGCTTGTTCAACTCCAAGCCCTGGAATGGTTTTGAAAAGCTTAGTGAAATTTTCCTCATTTCGATGATTACCACTGAGGCAATAAGGTAACTTCGGACACGGATAATTGATACCCAGGTCTATACTCCGCAACATTGAAGACATGGTTCTCTTAGCAACATCACGGAAAAGGGTGAAACAAGGGTCCTGATTGCTTTGCGCTCAAAGGACCTGGCATTCGGATGTTCAGTATTCAAACGTTTCACACCTTGATTTCAATTCTTCCTTCTCCCTAGTGCTTGGGACCGATTGACACCTCATGGCGATTATTCCCTTTTAAATACAGCTGATCAGTTTAGGCTGAGGTAGTAGTTTATACAGTCTGGCATGGGTCCTAGTGATATTTCCCCAGCAGTTACCTGTTGAAGGTTGGCGCAAAATTCCCGGTTGCCATATGCGTTTTAACATAAGTTGACCGGGTTTGCGTCAACCTTCATCAAAAATCCAAAGGGATCACTAGGATTCATGCTGGCTTCTTCAATGGGGAACGCAAAGGATCACTAAGTTATGCCAACTGTACGTGCTGCAGATCGACAGCATAGAACTTTACCCTAATCATTTTTAGAGATTTCAATAATCTTTTATTTTATTTCACTATATTTTTCCAGCTTTTTTTCACTTTTATTGATTGCTTATTTTATCTCATATAATTCATTTCTGTCTTTAGGTCTACTTCAAACAGAATTTTTTGTTAAGTGTTGTTTGATTTTTTGAATCCAAAAATGTGCTGTAGGAGGTACGAAGTTGTCATGCGAGGTAAATACTGTGAAGCCGTAATTTGGAGTATTCATGTAACCTTCCAGAAGAAGTTCTTAAGAAAAAGTTTTAGATAACAGGTTACTATAAATAAAAAAATTCTGTAGTATTTTGCATAATAAACATTTATTCGATAAGAAAGCAAGATCAAAACTGAAAACATCATATGCATAAAGTACGGTAAAACATTCAGAGCTCATGTATAAAAAATTATTCTTGAAGTAAAGTGTTAAAAGAAAAAAATGAGGTGGCATTATATGATAACCTCGGGATGAAAAAAGCTCTAACACGAAAAAAAATTAAAGAAAATCAAAACAAAAAAACCGTGTCAGAAAATACGTCAACAAAAGGTTTTGTAAAATAAAAGAATAAAAATACGGTGTGTCAATAGGAATTTTCAGTGAAACAAGTAATGCAAAATTATGAGAAATTGAAAAAATTAAATATTGACGAAAAAAGTTTTAAAACTCGAAGAAAAGTAGATGACGTCAGTGATTGAAAAATCTACTTCTAAAATCGATGAGAAAGCATTGAAAGCTTTGAAAATTGCAATCAACGAATGCTTTCAGATCATTCCTTTACCCTTATTTTGCTATGGAGAACTTTCTATTCAGATTTCCGTCATTTATGTATTTGTTCTTTAGAGCGATATTCCATAGATCTCTATTCAAACCATTCTGATAGCATCATTGTCTGATTATTAGATTTTTTACAAAAATCTTACTTCAATATTGAGAAACTTCGTCACATATATGTAAGTCGAAGTACGTTGAAATAAAAATATTTCTTTTTGGGACATTCGTGATCCAATTCAGCTTCAAACAAAACTTTTTGCTCAATGATATTGTCATTTCCCTGTCTGCAATTTCGCAGGTGATTCTCGGCTCCGAGCCACCGAACGGGAACCGGAGCCGCCTGACAGCTCATCTCGTTCTCCGAATATCCTGGCCACCGCTGTTGCTGTCTGGGCTACTCCAGTTAATCCGGACAGTAACAGAAGTGGCACGGAAAGCAACAGAAGCCGAGCCACAGATTGTGAGAATGAACCGAACTGTCAGGCGGCTCCGGTTCCCGTTCGGTGTGGCTCGGAGCCGAGAATCACCTGCGAATTTTCAGACAGGGAAATGACAATGTATCATTGCACAAAAGGTTTTGTTTGAATCTGAATTGGATCACAAATATCGCAAGAAATTAGCCAAGTTCTGAGGCAAATCGATAGCTTTTTTTCGAACTCCGTCATTTATGTACTACTTATGGCGATATTCCATAGATTTCTATGCAAAACAATTTTCATAGTATCGTTGTTTGATAATATTTATTTACATTATAATTTGTAGCTTTTGAAGTCAATTTGTAGACTTTTTCTAGAATTCCATCATTTAGATATTAATGATGGTAATGATGGCGATGTTTAACATGAATTAATTTTCCCTCTAGGAATTCTAAAACTGTACAAAAATACCATAGAACAAATTTCATATCGTCATGTAATTATGAAAAATCTCTATACATATCAATGTTTTTCCGAAAATTTTCTGAGACCAAATCCCTCTAAATATGCTGAAAAATCAAGAAGTTTGTCCGTCAGCTAAGGCAGTCCATCGATCGTCCTGGGCAGGTTCTTGTTCCTTCAGTTCACCCCACTGTAACCCTATCGTATCGAGCGGCGTGAAGCTTCCTTCGAACAATAGAAGGAGTCTCTTAGGAAGCCGCCGCCACCACACGATCGTACTCATTTCTTGTGCGTTGGCTGCACAAAGCAATTTGATGAAAGAACATAATTCGCAAAAATTAGCTCGATTTTGTAAAAAAAGCGGGAAACACAAAAAATGGTTATTGAAAAGTTGCAGACCATTGAGGAAGAGCAGCACTCTTGTGAAAAAATACATGCTGTCCTTTTCGGAGCGGCATTCCGCTCTGCAGTTGCAGACAACCGCGGTTGCGGCGAGCAGCACGTCGATATTCGTGGTCCCGGCACGATTACCCCCACGATCAACGTGCTGTGTGCTGCAACCACGGTTTCGCTTGAGTGCAGAGCGTAATTTAAACCCGACAAGGACTGTGTGTCAACATTTTAAAAACTCTACATTGAATCACGAAGATTTCATAACCAATCTGCGGTTCACGGGCAGCCGTATCACAGCAAGAATATCGACTGTCGAGCGTGTGGGGGTGACCCCGTTATGAATGAAATCTGTCGTTTTTCCATAGCAGCATTCGCCTAGTTCTTCATTTTTAGCTCTCATCTTCCAACCCCTTCTTTCCCTTCTCTTTCCGCGTTTAACATTCGTCAAATCTGGAGCGTAGGTACAGTTTAGACTTTAGTATTTATATGTATGTTTATATATCCAACGTTATTTTCATCGCTGCGACTCAGAGAGAACAGTTCCTACTACACACAAACCTCTGAATCTCAACGCTGTCAGTAAGATGGTATCTCACTTTATCGAAGAAAATCAGCGGTCAAACTTGATAGTTATGAGTGTTTGAGGGTCCTCCATCCATTGAACCCACTGCCGTGTAATTTTATCGATTTTCTGAAATAATCGATATTAATGATTCTTCGCAAAAATCAATAAAAACTGTGGAAGTGGATTCCATCGATAGAGGACCTTCGACAACCCCTGAACCTTCCGTTTCGCCTCTGCTTTTTCACTGTAGATGGAAATAACCATCGCACTGCTAGCGTTGACCTATGAGATTCAGAGTTCTGTCTACTACACTTGATATTCCTCCTGAACATCTCTGCATCCTAAAATCCATGATAAAGACTGACTGGAACCGGAAATTTCACAAAACAAAAGAGAAAAATTTCCTGAAAGGGTTTTTTTCTTTATTTGATGTTCATCGCATTTCCTTTCTAAAAGAAGTGTTTTCGAACAGAAAACTTAACTCATCAAAACTGCTGGGATTACAGAGACAAAACATTAATAGAATAATTTTACTATAAAATTTGAAAATTAAAGTGTGGTCAATCTCTGGTTTGTGGAAAGCCGCGTCGCTGCCACGAGCGCGCGTGTCGAGCGTGTGGGGGTGATCCCGTTGTGGATGGAAGATCGATAATGCGCTTATTTTCCCTATTCTCTTTTCTCTTCGTATAGTTTATTTGGGTAGCTAGTTTATATTTACTGACTACCGCAATGTTAAAAAACAATGTGCGGTTGCGGTCACACACTAAAACTACGATGGAAAACCTGGCTCTTTGCCAGATTTCACTATCGATCGACAGCACAGCTGATTTTCCGGGTGAGTTACAGTTTTTCTTTTTTTCTTGTCTGTTTCGGCATTATTTTTGTTTTTAACTGTTTAAATATTGCGAATAGAGGCTATTCTTAGTGCGTGAGGGATTTTAGCTGTTTGTTCGAAAGCTCGAAGTGTCTTTTTTTTGGAAATTCTGTTTTGATGTCGAAAAAATGGCAAATTTATCTCGCACACAAGGAAAATCCCCTATTCGTAATATTATAAGAGTCAGAAACAAAAATGAAGCAGAAACAACCAGAAGCAAACATGAAAAAAAGAAAAACCGTAACCCACCCAGGAAATCAGCTGTGCTGTCGATCGATAACGAAATCTGGCAAAAAGCCAGGTTTTCCACCACAGTTTTAGTGTGTGTGACCGCAACCACACCATGTCCTTTTAACATTGTGGTAGACTGTAAAATATAAACTAGCTACCCGAAGAAACTATACGAAGAGAAAAGAGATCAGGGGAAACAAGCGCATTAGCGATCTTTTTATCCATTACGGGGTCACCTATACACGCTCGAAACGCGCGCAGCGACGCGGCTTTCCACCAACCAGAGACTGACGACACTTTGATTTCCAAAATTTATAGGAAAAATGTTCTATTATTTTTTGCCTCTGTAATCCCTGCAGTTTTCATGAGTTGGGTTAAATTTTCTGTTTGAAAAATTTTTTGTCGGAAAAAAATACGATGAACATCTATAGCCAAGAGAAAAAACCCTTTCAGAAAGAAAATTTTTGTTTTTTTTTCTTTCGTTTTTTTGTGAAATTTCCTGTTTCAGTCAGTCTTTATAATGGATTTTAGGATGCAGAGATATTGAGAAAGAATAGCAGGCGTCGTAGGAACTGTTCTCACTAAGTCGCAGCGATGAAAATAATGTTGGATGTATAAACATACATATAAATACTGAAGTCGAGTGAGGGTATTTGGTTCCTAGTCGACTAATACAGATGCTAAAGAGTCATTTGGAGATTTAACCGCGCGGAATCGTAAACTTTCAAATTATTCGAGAATCTGATCAATCAGAAACTTAAATTCTTGATATACAAAAACCGAATATTCGAAATTCCGAATCATCCGAATCGTCACCTATTGAAGAATATTCGAGTTGTCAAAATACATATAGGGAAAAGCTAGAAGTTCAAATGAGATGAGTGGTATAGCGTCTCTATGACGTTGTTCATAGTTCCGCATCCGAGCGGCGCAGAGAGGTTAAATTCTATCATATCGATCGTGCAGCGGAGCGCGATCAATATTATAGAAATACACTGTGCTGCGCCTTCCGGCGGCGGAAACGTAAACGGCGCCTTATATGTTTTATAGCAGAGTCGATCTTGACGCGTCGCATGTTCACCTTGATGCGGTAGGCATAATTTATACTTTCGCCGCAGAGTGGTCCTAACATATTGATCAGGCGCCTATACACAATCGACGAAGCAAGATTACACTTTGCCTGAAGCAACAGCGACGCTACATGGGGCGCTGTGCTTCGCCTCCCGGCGGTGGAACTATAAAGGGGGCCTGAGTCTTATCAGAGTCCCAGAACGTCCTGATTTGCGTTTACCGTTGCGGCGAGGCATAGTCATGGTTGAAGACTAAGCAAATGAAAAGAATCAAATGAACACATATTCACGATGTAAACGTGAGTCCCAAATATTTGGAAATTGAAGAACGCAGCTATGGCTGTGCCCATTAGCTCCCATAAACCTGATAAAGATTACTTTCTTCAGACTATACTCCAAATCTGAATTCCTAGAAAAAAGCCTAAAAAAATAAAAAAATACAAAATTTTAGTAGATTGAGCAGACGCATTGATACGACATATCCGGATAGGTCTGCCTTCAAGGGTAAAATAGCATCTGTAGATTACACCTTTACCATCTATGAGTCGCAGCGACAGACGCAGCGTCTATGTACACTCTATCACTCCGAGCGAGTCCGCCGATAGAGAGGAAGAAGAGACAGGAGCCTTGTCTCTGCGACTCTGTGCTGCCTCAGTATTGAATGGCTACGCGCGGCAGAGACGCTTAGGAAAAGTTTCTGCCTCTCTGGACCCTTCATTGGCAGGCTGCATTGGAACAGATTGGAGAGGAACTTTTTGGGTTTGGGGAAATTGAAGCCGCGGAGTCCCTAATTTTAACGATAACATAAGAGCTTGCTCATGTCGCTGCGGCAAAGTATGTTTTCGACTACAGCTCAGAGAGATGGACGGTTCAAAAGGAGTAATTGAAATCCAGAACTTTTTTAGCCAGCTTGTAAAGACTGTCCGCCCACGCGGTCAGCGCGCGCGTTGAGCGGCCGTCGCGAAAGCATTTCCTCGATGATATTTTCCACAGCTGTAAACAGCTGACAAGGATACTTTCCACTAATCGTCTAATGATCCTGAAAATCGATTTCTCCAAGTTCGAAAAATTTCTCCACGACGGACGCTCGTAACGCACGCCGACCGCGTGAGCGGACAGTTCCTTCCGAACAGACTTCAAGAAGTTTGGTTTTTACTCTATCTATAACACACTATTTTCTACCACGGGCCTTTCAGGAGTTTTCAGTTCAACAAAAGCCTTCGGAAAGTTTTGAAGGACTCCTCGCCCAGCACGTTCTTTAGTCTAAATTCCCGTGAAATTTTCGAAATTACTTCCACGTTTCGTAATCTTTACGGGCAAAAAAATTGGCGGCTGGTACATGCCCTGCTTGAAGACTTTATTATGTTAATTATTACAAGGTTATGATATCCAAAAACTGCGCTATCCAGACTTCTGAGCTATTTCCATGCACCGTTTGCTGTTTTGGCAGGAAACCCGCCTCAAGGATAGACCCGTCATCAGCGTCGGAGAGTACACCATCTACTGCGGTAACGCTGACGATAGGAGAGTGGGAGGCTGTGCAATAGCTGTAAGGAAGGATTTCAATGGTATGGTGAAGGAGTTCGGCTCAACGTCGTGTCGGAATGCATTCGTACGACTGCGGGATCACAGAGGATTCAATCTGTGGATAGTGAGTGCTCATGCGCCCACTGAAACCGCCGAAGACAATTCGAAGGATGCGTTTTATGAGGAACTCAATACGTTGCTGGCCAGGATACCTTGTCAACATGCTGTTGTCGTGGGGATTGACGCAAATGCGAAGATGGGACTTGATCAGAATCCGAAGTACTCGGTAAATGGTTCTACCCAGTGGAGCAAACATCGGACAATGGCTACCGCCTTGTCGACTTTTGTGAACGCAGTGGTCTGATTATTGCATCGACATTCAAGAGGAATCATCGCCGCCATCAGCTTACGTGGCAGGGACCAACCCGGCTATCTCCAGAAGAGCAGCGGAAGCGGAAGATGACAACTTTGAAACTACAGCTTGACTATGTCCTGACGAGGAATATTCCAGTATCGGACATTCGAAGATCTAGAGCTGTGTGGGATGTCGCATTCGATTCGGATCACCGTCCTGTTCTGTTGAACTTCACTGCGAGGATTCATAAGAGGAAGCGAGGGGCTCAGCCTCTCCAGAGGATTGACATGACAAGTCTCAGAGATGAAGAGTGCAGAAGGAATTTCCGACAACGCGTTTCTATTCACATCGGAGTACGGACTAAAAAGAAACTTTGCGACGCGGATTCTTTTGTCAAGTGCATCCAGGACGCTTCGAAAGAGGCACTCCCGGTTGTACAGCCTAAGAAGAAGTTCGCCTACGTCTCAGAAGAAACAACATCTACCTACAACAGAGTATGTGCTCTCCGAACTGCAGGAAACTTCGTGGAGGAGAAGCGTCTGAGGAGTGAAGTTGCGTCGGCAGCTTCAAAGTGACCGCGAACGAGAGTGGACGTGTAGAGCTAAGGAGTTCGAGAAGGCTTGGGAGGAGAAGAATCCGAGGAAAGCCTACACGTTGCTGCGACAGTATAGCGGGAAGATGAAAAGATGTTCTCCTGTCTTGAACACTACCAATGGAGTTGCAGTTGGTGATGCGACGCTGCCAATATGGAAGGATTACTTCAGTTCACTACTGAATCGTCCAGCGCCATCAGTACCTGAGCTCCTGCATGTTCAGAGAGCACATTACGATGGCAGTGAGGAACCGCCGACTGAGTCTGGAAGTTTTGGATTGTGTCCGGAAAATGAAGAATGGAAAGGCAGGTGGAGATGACAACATCACTGCTGAAATGCTGAAAGCTCTTCCTCCGTCTGGGATTCGTGAAATGACCAACACCATCCGTGCCATATGGATGAGCGAAAGGATACCCGATTCGTGGAGACATGCGATCATCGTACCTCTTCACAAGAAGCTATCCGTCACGGATCCTAAGAACTACAGAGGAATCTCTACTTCGTGTCATGTACAAGGTTTTAGAACGTATCATTCTCGAGCGACTTATCAAACATCGTGAAGGAACGACCAGAGATGAGCAAGCCGGTTTTCGACCTGGAAGATCGACCATCGACCAAGTGTTCGTCGAGAAGAGTAATTGAATCGTGGCAGCGGTTTTCGGAAGCCATTACAGCTTGCTTTTTGGACTTTGAAGCCGCGTTCGACTCTCCTCATCGTGATCGATTGCTCAATGCTCTGCGAGCAGATGGAGTCCCGGGAAAGTATGTTCGGTTAATCGAGGACATGAACAAAGGAACAACAGCAGCAGTTCGTACACCTGTCGGATTTACGTCAGTTTTCGAGGTGAAAACAGGAGGAAGGCAAGGAGCCGTTGCAGGACCTTTTTCTTTCAACTTCGCCGTTGATGACATCATGCGTAGAGTTGCAGAACAGTTTCCTGCGGATGTGATCCTAACACCATCAGGACGCTCCCTTGTCGACCTGGAGTACGCCGACGACATTGTGTTATTCGCTGAAAACAACGCAAACTGCAAAGGATTGTGAACCTCGTTTCGAAGTATGCCGCAGCCTATGGACTTCGTCTTCGTCCCGACAAATGCAAGCAGATGTGGGTCTCTCAGAGGCCTTCAACTGGAGTTTGTGTGGACGGACAACGTATCGAACTGGTGGACGATTTCTGTTATTTGGGCTGTTTGCTGAAGAACGATGGTAGTTATGCAGCGGATATTCGACAACGATGTGCGAAAGCTACGTCTGCATTCAATTCTCTAACCAAGTGTTTGTGGTCTACCACCATCGCGAAGGAAGTCAAGTTGCGCGTCTACCTATCCGCTATTCGCCCTATCATGATGTACGGATCGGAGACGTGGGCAGCACCGAAAACGCAGATGGAAAGGTTGGATTGCACGGAGAGGAAGCTTTTTAGGCGTTTGCTTGGATATTTCTGGCCGCGTGTATGCCATAACGAAGACCTTTACAAGGAAATCGACGCAGTACATCAACGCTTGACACGAGGGAGGTGCCAGCATCTCCTAACGCCATCTCAAGCAGCAATGGAAAGTCGACTTCGACTGCTCGGGCATATACTAAGAAGAACGCCGGATCGTCTCGTACAACACGCTCTAAAAATGCTTCCAAATCCTGTCTGGAAACGGCCACCTGGGCGTAGGCGAAAGTTCTGGACGGATGTGGTAAAGGAGGATTTAAAGTCACTCGGCATCGAAAGACAGTTCAGGCGCGATGTTTCGTTTCGCAGGAAATGGAATAGTGACAGCTGGATGGAATGTGTTCAAATTGTGGCTGAAGACCGTGAAAAATGGACACGGCTGACTACTAGGACGGCACACCTCTGTGAAGATGCGGAATGACCGCGTCAGGCGAAAGCCAACCGATTAAGTCAAGTAAGTCAATTACAAGGTTGCTAATAAATTATCTCGCATTCCAGGCATTCATTCATGGGTATTCAGATGATTCATTTAGGGAAATTAGCGGCCATATGAATGATAAAGACCGTGAAATCGGTCAAGTGATTGAGAAATGGTGGCGACACATTTCCCCCAAGTTTTGGAACAAAAAAATGGTCAAAAAATAAGGTAGAAAAATTTAAACATTTAAATGCCCTATAACGTAATAAAAAGATGAGTATTTACAAGAAGAGTGTGCTTATCCTATGAGGAATTATTCCCGAGAATTTTTCCATTAAAATAAAATTGAAACGGAAAATATATAATAAAAATACAGCAGACTTTTTGCAACAGAAAAAATTCAGGATCTGAGTAGTATAAATAATAAGTGTACATCGTTGGCCCGCAATCAAACAACACGCTCACCAAGTCATCGATATAATAATGAGCAGAAAAATACCCTATGTAGCTAAATTACAGTGATATCCAAGGACGATAGGCTATCTACGTCAAATGTTGTCTCGGTAATTATGCCGCATGAATTGAACTGAATACATTCAGCAACCTACCAAATTGTGAGGAGTTCGCCTGCTGTAACAACTCGACCCATTGTTGTGACCAGAGTCGACTTTGACTGGACGGTGAGTCGGATAGTCCGGTGAGGAACGGATTTGCGGACGCCATCTGCAATCGCGGATGTGTTAGGCTTACTTTCCAGGGTAACGAAATTATGTCCAGTAGCCTATCCACAGGATTTGTAGAGAGTTTAGTCGAAAAACGCGATACCCTTTGGAAGACCATCAAAACGGTCGAGCTCGCGCCATGCACTCGTCTAACACTCCGAATGATTAGGCGATTCGAGGGTGGTGTTTTCCAAAAATATCGAATGAAGGGAATTTCTGGTTCACTCACTTTTTTCTGAAAAGCTTACGTATACAGCTGGGAAATATTTCAGTGATTTTCTCGTGAACGAATCCTGAGAGATCTTCCGAATATGCTGAAAGTTTGAAAAAAAAAACTGAATAATTCAAAAATCATTCAATTAATCCAACAACTGGTTTGAAAGTTTTCGAATGAATAAATTTCATGGGAAATGCTCTTTCAAAGTTCCGCATCGATAAGTCTTTATTTCGATCAATTTAATGCACTCAAAAAAAGCCCACTATTCGAATTGATTAGATATTACAATCTGATCAGTGTAAACCCAATTTTGTAAATGAATCGGAAAACTAATGAGCAGTTCTTTAGTGGTCGAATATTCAAAAAATGTCAGGTGAAAATATATGAACACATGGGAAGTTGTACATTCAAAGTTTGCTAACAAGCTGAATAATTTAATTTCGTGAATCAATCGTTTATTCGATAAAACGAATAAATCAACATTCGGAATATATTGAATCAGCGCACGTATGGCGTAGCGGCAGCAGGCGCCGCATTCGCTGCAGAGTGTAGGGGTTCGATCCTCGCCCACGGCCGACCAAACCTCCTATCCCTCTGGGATCGATAAATTGGAACCAGACTAATCTTACTGATTTTAAAACAGAATGACCGCTGCTATGTAATGGATAAGCCCGAAACACATTCAAGCCTCTACTATAACGAAGTCGACCGTGTGAAGCATCCCATCCGGCAATGGAGACGCCGAATCATCAATCTCTTTTTTCTTTCTTTTTTCCTTTCTGCTACATTGAATCGACCTACAGGAAGAGTGAATATTCAAAATCTATCCGGAAAAATCAAATATTCTAAGGCACTTTATTCCACTCGGGAAATGAAATTCGTCGGCTTCTCAAATATTTGGCTGGCTCCCAAAAACAAAAATATCCGATTTCTTTAGTATTCGGCACATTTAGGTGACGAAGTTCAAACATTCAATCACGAATGTTCAAATGAGCAATCAGAAATCTCCTTTTTTCGAAATTTGTATGAATTAAAAAAAACCATGTAGGTGTTAATCAAACAAGAAACAGTTTTTAAACAATCTTCCAAAAATGATTTTAAAAAAATCCACTTTTTCGAAATTACTAAAGGACCTGATTTGAAAGAATTTTCTACTCGAAATCTTCAAAAAGGTCGTACTCGGATAGCCCATCAATCGGAAATTCGAGAACCTGTCACGGAAACGATTCATTCATCTGAAAACTTGCGTCGAATGGGAATCTAAAGCGCTCCCTCTTGAGTGAAAAAGTTATCTTAGCAAAATCGGAGGTTACTGGCTAATTCTCGATTCTAGGCCGTGCCATGCACTCGTCTGACAGTCAGCACAGTAGAGCGCATGATTGATTGTACAAAGATCATATAAATCAACTATTTGGTCGAAAGCCATGTACATAAGGGTGACTTGTGAAGTTTTCTGAACTTCTTAATGAATTCCAAATCTTGCAAAAACTTTTCTTAAAACTTTTCGACCTCTGTTGAAAGTAAAAACCTTACTTTCAACAGGGGTCGAAAAAAGTTGGATTTCCTTAAAGTTACTATGCTAAAGTCCGAAAAGTCCGAGGAGTATGTCGGCAATTTTAAAGTACTTTGAAATCTCTAACGAGCATAAAGCTCTGTCTGTTATAAAGCGATTAGTGATTAGTCATTTTAAAACAAAAACTCACTAGTTAGTTGAAAAAGTACTTGTAAACGGCTATTGGACAAGGTTCGAGAGCTGTTTTCAAGTGCTTTGCGGCATGTTTTGTATGCAAAATTGGTTCTTGTTGGATCTTTTGGTTTTTTTTACACTCGAGAAGAAGAATGAATCAAGAATCAAAAAAGTGAGGCACAACTTTATGCTCGTTAGAGATATTCAAATATCTTAAAATCAGTTTGGGATTCCATAGCCTCTAGAGAAATTTTCCGGATATTCTGCTCTTGAAATATAATTCATTATTTTCATAGCCTTACCTGTACATGAGGTAATAATACATCAAAGTAGGAAAGTGTCTGAGCAATTGGAGCCGATGTGGCAGTCACCCGCTCGTCGGGTTGCTCACTTTTGACCGCAGAAGTGGTCGCTGGACTGTCCACTAGTCGATCAATTGAGAAATTCAGGGACATCTCTCAGAGTGTAGAAATACTATGCAGTAGTAGAAGTGGTAAGGTAGGATAGTCTTCAGACCAGATTGCTGTTGATGACTGGAGCTGACTGGTTGTACGGATGCTGTGGGCTTTTAGCGCGCTGAGTACCGCCTTCTAGCCAAATATTCTGTGGCGGGGCGGGGCGAAGCACAGACTTCCCGCGATGCTGATTGGCCAGTCGCCGAGCAGTGAGGTCCACCGTCGGCTGTCATCAATTCCTCATCTTCACGGAGGTCATCATCACTATTCAAAGTCGATCTATAGGGCTTGGGGTGGTGTTAAATGACTTTAATTACTCGTTTTATGGATTGTATTACCGTTCGAAACACAACTTTGTGTCACTACTTTCCATAATCACAAATAAGCCATCCACAGGTTATGAGAAATCACAATAGTGCACCATTTTCAACGTCACTGCAGCGTTTTCCTGTTTTAATAAGACTTTTCAACTTTTTTATAAGAACAAAACTATAGGAAACTAGCCCCGAAACTTTGGGACCAGGAAACCGCAAGAAGTCATAGTGACCATTTCTGAAAGTTGGGCTCCGCAGAAAAGGTCAAGGATTTGGCATTGCTCTAAAATGTAGTGAAATTGTTTCATTAGATTTGGCTATCGAACAGATTTTCTAAATGTAGTGAAATAGTTGAATCGATTTGGCTGTTGTTGGTATATGAAGATAACATAATCATTAAATGTAGTGAAATTGTCGCAAACGGATTTGGCAGAAGCTCTATGAATTATCACAGTCAAATCACGCGTCAGAAGGTCCTCTGGCGAGCGAATGAAGACAGAAAGAAAAAATAATAAACCTCAGTCAACAATGCTGAACGAAACGTGGCCTTATGGGCTAGAAATAAGGTTCTCGAATGTTATTCTGCCTTTTCAGTGTAGCTCCCACTTAGGTACTAGACCTTCCCTCTTCCCTCACTGATTAGATAAAAATCACGAAAACGAAATGTAACACAATTTATTAGCTACTGACGCTATGTCTTCGTGTCCTCAACGCTTTCACGATTCACATTGTATGGAAACGTTTTTGCTGCTAGACTTATTCTTGTTCTCATTTGGTTCAATATGCGCTCCAAGAAAAACCACTTCTGACGCGTGATTTGACTCTGATAATTCATAGAGCTCCTGCCAAATCCGTTTGCGACAATTTCACTACATTTAATGATTGTGTTATCTTCATATACCAACAACAGCCAAATCGATTCAACTATTTCACTACATTTAGAAAATCTGTTCGATAGCCAAATCTAACGAAACAATTTCACTACATTTTAGAGCAATGCCAAATCCTTGACCTTTTCAGCGGAGCCCAACTTTCAGAAATTTCACTTTTTACAAGGGTTTCCCTTCTAAAACATCGTCAATCTCTAAAAGTCAAGTTGTTGTTTTTTTTCGAAAACATAGTGGTAGAAATGAGGAGACAACCGCTCCATTGCTAAGACTGCAAGATAATTGTTGCAACGCGGCTTCCAACAAATAGATGCAAGGCATATACTTTTTGAATTTAAAAGTCGAAAAATGAAGAAATGAGCTTCAAAATGACCCAATTGTACAGGTTCTAGGCACTATTCTAGACGGGGGGGGGGCACGCACCATTCAAGACAGAAATGAAATGAACGGCTAATTTCTGAAAGTTGGGCTCCGCAGAAAAGGTCAAGGATTTGGCATTGCTCCTAAATGTTGTGAAATTGTTTTATTGGATCTGGCTCTCAACTTGATTTTTCAAATGTAGTGAAATTGTCGAATTGATTTTGCTGTGATGATACTATATGCAGATAACATAATCATTGAATCTAGTGAAATTGTTGCAAACGGATTTGGCAGGAGCTCTATCAATTATCACAGTCAAATCACGCGTCAGAAGGGGTTTTCCTTGAAGCGCATATTGAATCGAATGAGAACAGGAATAAACCTAGCAGCAAAAACGTTTCTATACAATGCGAACCGTGAAAGCATTGAGGACACGAAGACATAGAGTCAGTAGCGAGTAAATTGCGTTAGATTTCGTTTTCATGATTTTTATCTCATCGGTGAGGGAAGGTCTGGTACCTTATTGTTAGTGGGAGCTACACTGAAAGGGCAGAATAGCATTCGGAAACCTTAATTCTAGCCCATAAGGCCACGTTTCGTTCAGCATTGTTGACTGAGGATTTTTATTTTTTTCTTTTTGTCTTCATTCGCTCGCCAGAGGACCTTCTGACGCGTGATTTGACTGTGATAATTGATAGAGCTCCTGCCAAATCCGTTTGCAACAATTTCACTAGATTTAATGATTATGTTATCTGCATATAGTATCATCACAGCCAAATCAATTCGAAAATTTCACTACATTTGAAAAATCAAGTTGAGAGCCAAATCCAATAAAACAATTTCACAACATTTAGGAGCAATGCCAAATCCTTGACCTTTCTGGAGCCCAACTTTCAGAAATTTCACAACTTTTTACAAGGGTTTCCCTTCTACAATATCGTCAAGCTCCAGAAGTCAAGTTGTTTTTTTCGAAAACAAAGTGGTAGAAATGAAGAAACAACCGCTCCGCTGCTAAGACTGCAAGATAATTGTTGCAACGCGGCTTCCTACAAATAGATGCAAGGCATATACTTTTTGAATTTAAAAGTCGAAAAATGAAGAAATGAGTTTCACAATGACCCAATTGTACAGGTTCTAGGCACTCTTCTAGACGGGGGGGGGGGGGGGCACGCACCACTCAAGACAGAAATGAAATGAACGGCCCAATGGTGAGGCTACCAGTTGACGTATTTCCGTAGAGCTCAAATAAAAAGAATGATTGATAGCGCAGTATCAGGCCTCTTTTATCAGAGTTTTCCATCATTTCTATGAGTTTTTGCGTAGCTTGGCCCCTCTAGTGAAAGAAAATGTTGAAGGGGCCCATGAAAAACCTTCATTTGTAACGAAAAGTCAATCGGAACACATTGTAAATACGAATTTGAATTTCGCGCCAAAATCATTTTCGGAGTCTTTCTGCATGTGGAGTTCGTGCCGTAACCAATTTTTCCTGTTATCTTACTGTCGCACCAACATTCTAGGAAAAAGGGCTAGATGACTGGTGAGAATTGGTGGCGGATATTAACCTCATCGTCCAACGTTTTTGACTCGCCAAAGTTTACCATTGTGGTCTACCGGGCTCAATCATGAAATTGAGCCTGAAAAATGGAAATTGATTTCCAGCGCGAACGATAGTTAAGTGCGCCAGAAGAGGACTACCGTAATCTCAGGAATGATGTTATTCGGCTCTCGTAAACAAATTTGATGATACCCAATTGATCAATGATAAAGTATAAAAGTAGTGAAGAGCGGTGTGTCTTGATTCACACACCGTCCTTCTCTAGGGGTCAGCAGTTGAGGATCTGCCTGGACTAAAAAGCAGGGAAACATCACCACCTGTAGGGAAGATGAAGCGAAATCGGAGTCAGAACTTAGAAAATTTTAGAGCCAACTCGAGTGAGATTACGGTAGCCCTGTTCTGGCGGACTTAACTATCGTTCTTGTAGATTCGGAGGCCTGGCTTGCATACGGTGTCCTGAACATTGAACTGAGGTCCTGCACACCCCTACTGAGATCCAGCACACATTCCATAAAGTCCTGCTCATCCTTACAGGGGGTCTTGCACACGTTTCATGATGTCCTGCACACTCCTACTGATGTCCTGCACACATTCCACGAAGTTCTGATCATCCTTACAGGGGGTCTTGCACACGTTTCATGATGTCCTGCACACTCCTACTAAGGTCCTGCACACATTCCATGATGTCCTGCACACTATTGGGGTCCTGCACACGCTTCATGATGTCCTGCACACTCCTACTGATGTCCTGCACACATTCCACGAAGTTCTGATCATCCTTACAGGGGTCTTGCACACGTTTCATGATGTCCTGCACACTCCTACTAAGGTCCTGCACACATTCCATGATGTCCTGCACACCCCTATTGGGGTCCTGCACACGTTCCATGATGTCCTGTGTAATTTTACTAAGGCCCTACACACATTCCATGACGTCCTGCTCAACCCCTACTGGGGTCCTGCACACGCTTCATGATGTCCTGCACACTCCTACTGATGTCCTGCACACATTTCATGAAGTCCTGCTCATCCTTACAGGAGTCTTGCACATGTTTCATGATGTCCTGCACACTCCTACTAAGGTCCTGCACACATTCTACGACGTCCTGCACACCCCTACTGGGGTCCTGCACAGGTCCCATGATGTCCTGCACACTCCTACTGATGTTCTGCACACATTCTACGATGTCCTGCACACCCCTACTGGGGTCCTACACAGGTTCCATGATGTCCTGCACACTTCTACTGGGGTCCTGCACAGGCCCCATGATGTCCTGCACACTCCTACTAAGGTCCTGCACACTCCTACTGAGGTCCTGCACACATTCTACGACGTCCTGCACACCCCTACTGGGGTCCTGCACACGTTCCATGATATCCTGCGCACTCCTACTGAGGTCCTGTACAGGTCCCATAATGTCATGCACACATTCCATGATGTCCTGCACACCCCTATTGGGGTCCTGCACACGTTCCATGATGTCCTGTGTAATTTTACTAAGGCCCTACACACATTCCATGACGTCCTGCTCAACCCTACTGGGGTCCTGCACACGCTTCATGATGTCCTGCACACTCCTACTGATGTCCTGCACACATTCCATGAAGTCCTGCTCATCCTTACAGGAGTCTTGCACATGTTTCATGATGTCCTGCACACTCCTACTAAGGTCCTGCACACATTCTACGACGTCCTGCACACCCCTACTGGGGTCCTGCACAGGTCCCATGATGTCCTGCACACTCCTACTGATGTTCTGCACACATTCTACGATGTCCTGCACACCCCTACTGGGGTCCTACACAGGTTCCATGATGTCCTGCACACTTCTACTGGGGTCCTGCACAGGCCCCATGATGTCCTGCACACTCCTACTAAGGTCCTGCACACTCCTACTGAGGTCCTGCACACATTCTACGACGTCCTGCACACCCCTACTGGGGTCCTGCACACGTTCCATGATATCCTGCGCACTCCTACTGAGGTCCTGTACAGGTCCCATAATGTCATGCACACTCCTACTGAGGTCCTGCACACCCCTACTGGGGTCCTGCACAGGTCCCATGATGTCCTGCACACTCCTACTAAGGTCCTGCACACTCCCACTGAGGTCCTGCACACAGTCTACGACGTCCTGCACACCCTTACTGGGGTCCTGCACAGGTCCCAAAATGTCCTGCACACTCCTACTGAGGTCCTGCACACCCCTACTGTGGTCCTGCACAGGTCCCATGATGTCCTGCACACTCCTACTAAGGTCCTGCACACTCCTACTGAGGTACTGCACACATTCTACGGCGTCCTGCACACCCCTACTGAGATCCAGCACACATTCCATGAAGTCCTGCTCATCCTTACAGGGGTCTTGCACACGTTTCATGATGTCCTGCACACTCCTACTGATGTCCTGCACACATACCACGAAGTTCTGATCATTCTTACAGGGGTCTTGCACACGTTTCATGATGTCCTGCACACTCCTATTAAGGTCCTGCACACATTCCATGATGTCCTGCACACCCCTATTGGGGTCCTGCACACGCTTCACGATGTCCTGTGTAATTTTACTAAGGTCCTACACACATTCCATGACGTCCTGCTCAACCCTACTGGGGTCCTGCACACGCTTCATGATGTCCTGCACACTCCTACTGATGTCCTGCACACATTCCATGAAGTCCTGCTCATCCTTACAGGGGTCTTGCACATGTTTCATGATGTCCTGCACACTCCTACTAAGGTCCTGCACACATTCTACGACGTCCTGCACACCCCTACTGGGGTCCTGCACAGGTCCCATGATGTCCTGCACACTCCTACTGATGTTCTGCACACATTCTACGATGTCCTGCACACCCCTACTGGGGTCCTACACAGATTCCATGATGTCCTGCACACTCCTACTGGGGTCCTGCACAGGTCCCATGATGTCCTGCACACTCCTACTAAGGTCCTGCACACTCCTACTGAGGTCCTGCACACATTCTACGACGTCCTGCACACCCCTACTGGGGTCCTGCACACGTTCCATGATATCCTGCGCACTTCTACTGAGGTCCTGTACAGGTCCCATAATGTCATGCACACTCCTACTGAGGTCCTGCACACCCCTACTGGGGTCCTGCACAGGTCCCATGATGTCCTGCACACTCCTACTAAGGTCCTGCACACTCCTACTGAGGTCCTGCACACATTCTACGACGTCCTGCACACCCCTACTGAGGGGTTGCTGTAGTTCCACGACGTCCTGCATACTCGTACTGCGGTCTCGCATAGTCAACCGACACTTCAGCACACCCTGCGACGACTTCTTATCTTTGGTGCGCATGGTACAAACACGCGCCACGCTCAAAAACAACCCTCCCGCATAGCGTCCTGTTCCAAGCCGGACGTTTAGAGTACACCACCCTAGAGAGCAAGGTATTTATGTGGAGTCTCTAAGAAAACAATGACTGATAACGAAAAACCCGTCATTTTTATAAACTAATCTTGAGAGGCCGGTTTCCGAGTTTCAAACGCCCGTTAGGGGCCCAGAAGTCATTATGGTGAGTTCTGACAATTATTTTCGTCATTCCCGTGGTCTATTACATCTAGTCACAAATTTTCGAGCGATTTGGTCCACGCCTTCCAAAAAAATGGTTTTCGACGGACGGAGGTGGAGGCGGAGGCGGAGGCGGAGGCGGAGGCGGAGGCGGAGGCGGAGGCGGAGGCGGAGGCGGAGGCGGAGGCGGAGGCGGAGGCGGAGGCGGAGGCGGAGGCGGTGGTGGAGAACGTTTTTGCGTACTTTGAGAGGTCATAACTTCAGAAAGCGGGGACCAGTTGGGATGAAAAGTTGCACACATATGTATTTTCTTGCAGCGCGTCGAATAGTGTACAGCTCATACCTCTGTTGACGGTATGAATAGGTGATCTCATTGTAGGGCATCCGCGCGGGAAGAGATCAAAGCCAAATCCTGGTGAGCGCTTCGCGCTCACCACAATTGGTGAGGCTACCAGTCGAAGTATTTCCGCAGAGCTCTAATAAAAACAATGATTGATAGCGCAGTATCAGCCTCTTTTATCAGAGTTTTTCATCATTTCTATGAGTAAATCTTGGGTGGCCCCACCACGTCTAGGATATACCCAGGGTCAGCCGCTCTAGCCAAACTTCACCGGTTCATGCTGATATGGCTCGTCTGCGCCGGCCCATATGTCTGTTTCGGAACAAGAACGATAGTTAAAGGCAGTGTTCACGATGAATATCGGACTCGAGTTCGACCCAAAAATGGGATTGTTTTGTCGTGAGGTAACCAATAGTGAAGAAACAGCGAAGAAAAACGTCCAGAATAAGTCAAAATAACGGCTTCTTAATTCAGGGCGTGGACGAGAATCATGGGCCCTGCTGATTTCGTCAAGCGCGCGCTAATCGCGAAATCTGCGCGAATCGGTAATGCTAATTGCGGCAGAGTTGCTTGGCAATTTGCCATCAGAAACGCGTGCGGCGCCACAAGCTCGTCCGATCGGGGCGGACCGGGATAGGTAGGCGCATCGGGAGAGCTTTCAAAGCCGTTTGTTTTCATTTCTGGCCAGTTTTCGTTGCCTTCTTGGACCCTATCCTCTACAGCACCTGCCAACTTAGAGTTTCACACCGAGACCTCGAGAACGAGATTTGTCGTGAACACTGCCTTTAAGTGCGCGAAGAGGGCTACCGTAATCTTAGGAATAATGTTATTCGGCTCTCGTAAACAAATTGGATGATACAAAATTGACCAAGGGTAAAGTATAAAAGAAGTGAAAGAGCGGTGTGTCTTGGATTCACACACCGTCCTGCTCCAGAAGGTCAGCAGTTGAGGATCTGCATGGACTACAAAGCAGGAAAACATCACCACCTGTAGGGAAGATGAAGCGAATTCGGAGTCAGAACTTAGAAAATTTTTGGAGCTAACTCGAGTGAGATTACGGTAGCCCTGTTCTGGCGGACTTAACTATCGTTCTTGTAGATTCGGATGCCTGGCTTGCATACGGTGTCCTGAGCATTAAACTGAGGTCCTGCACACTCCTACTGAGATCCAGCACACATTCCATGAAGTCCTGCTCATCCTTACAGGGGTCTTGCACACGTTTCATGATGTCCTGCACACTCCTACTGATGTTCTGCCCACATTCCACGAAGTTCTGCTCATCCTTACAGAGTCTTGCACACGTTTCATGATGTCCTGCACACTCCTACTAAGGTACTGCACACATTCCTTGATGTCCTGCACACCCCTATTGGGGTCCTGCACACGTTCTATGATGTCCTGCACAATTTTACTAAGGTCCTACACACATTCCATGACGTCCTGCTAATCCCTACTGGGGTCCTGCACACGCTTCATGATGTCCTGCACACTCCTACTGATGTCCTGCACACATTCCATGAAGTCCTGCTCTATCCTTACAGGGGTGTTGCACACGTTTCATGATGTCCCTGCACTCTCCTACTAAGGTCCTGCACACATTCTACGACGTCCTGCACACCCCTACTGGGGTCCTGCACAGGTCCCATTATGTCCTGCACACTCCTACTGAGGTTCTGCACACATTCTACGACGTCCTGCACACCCCTACTGGGGTCCTACACAGGTCCCATGATGTCCTGCAAACTCCTACTGAGGTTCTGCACATCTCTACGACGTCCTGCACACCCCTACTGGGGTCCTGCACAGGTCCCATGATGTCCTGCACACTCCCTACTGAGGTTCTGCACACATTCTACGACGTCCTGCACACCCCCTTCTGGGGTCCTGCACAGGTCCCATGATGTCCTGCACACTCCTACTAAGGTCCTGCACACTCCTACTGAGGTCCTGCACACATTCTACGACGTCCTGCACACCCCTACTGGGGTCCTGCACATGTCCCATGATGTCCTGCATACTCCTACTAAGGTCCTGCACACTCCCACTGAGGTTCTGCACACATTCTACGACGTCCTGCACACCCCTACTGGGGTCCTGCACAGGTCCCATGATGTCCTGCACACTCCTACTAAGGTCTTGCACACGTTCCATAATGTCCTGCAGACTCCTACTGAGGTCCTGCACACCCCTACTGGGGTCCTGCACAGGTCCCATGATGTCTTGCACACTCCTACTAAGGTCCTGCACACTCCTACTGAGGTCCTGCACACATTCTACGACGTCCTGCACACCCCTACTGGGGTCCTGCGCAGGTCCCATAATGTCCTGCACACTCCTACTGAGGTCCTGCACACCCCTACTGGGGTCCTGCACAGGTCCCATGATGTCCTGCACCACTCCTACTGGGGTCCTGCACAGGAGCCCATGATGTCCTGCACACTCCTACTAAGGTCCTGCACACTCCTACTGAGGTCCTGCACACATTCTACGACGACCTGCACACCTACTGGTGTCCTGCACAGGCCCATGATGTCCTGCACACTCCTACTGAGGTCCTGCACAGGTACCATAATGTCCTGCACACTCCTACTGAGGTCCTGCACACCCCTACTGGGGTCCTGCACAGGTCCTATGATGTCCTGCACACTCCTACTAAGGTCCTGCACACATTCTACGACGTCCTGCACACCCCTACTGGGTGCTGCACACGTCCCATGATGTCCTGCCCACTCCTACTAAGGTCTTGCACACGTCCCATGATGTCCTGCCCACTCCTACTACGGTCCTGCACACGTTCCATGATGTCCTGCACACTCCTACTGAGGTCTTCCACACGTTCCATGATGTCCTGCACACTCCTACTGAGGTCCTGCGCAGGTACAATGATGTCCTACACACTCCTACTGAGGTCCTGCGCAGGTACAATGATGTCGTGCACACTCCTACTGAGGTCTTGCACAGGTCCCATGATGTCCTGCACACTCCTACTAAGGTCTTGCACACGTTCCATGATGTCCTGCACACTCCTACTGAGGTCTTCCACACGTTCCATGATGTCCTGCACACTCCTACTGAGGTCCTGCGCAGGTACAATGATGTCCTACACACTCCTACTGAGGTCTTGCACACGTTCGATGATGTCCTGCATACTCCTACTGAGGCCCTGCCCACATTCTACGACGTCCTGCACACCCCTACTGAGGTCTCACATAGTCAACCGACACTTCAGCACATCCTGCGACGCCTTCTTATCGATGGTGCGCTTTGAACGAATACGCGCCGCGGTCAAGTACATCAACCCGCACAGCGTCCTCTTCCGAGCCGGACTTTCAAAGTACACCACCCTGGAGAGCAAGGTGTTTATATGGAGTCTAAGAAAACAATGACTGATAACGAAAAACCCACCATTTTATAAACTATTCTTGAGAGGCCGGTTTCCGAGTTTCAAACGCCCGTTAGGGGCCCAGAAGTCATTATGGTGAGTTCTGACAATTATTTTCGTTATTCCCGTGGCCGATTACCTCTAGTCACAAATTTTCGAGCGATTTGGTCCACGCCTTCCAAAAAAATGGTTTTCGACGGACGGAGGTGGAGGCGGAGGCGGAGGCGGAGGCGGTGGTGGAGAACGTTTTTGCGTACTTTGAGAGGTCATAACTTTAGAAAGCGGGGACCAGTTGGGATGAAAAGTTGCACACATATGTAATTTCTTGCAGCGCGTCGAATAGTGTACAGCTCATACCTCTGTTGACGGTATGAATAGGTGATCTCATTGTAGGGCATCCGCGCGGGAAGAGATCAAAGCCAAATCCTGGTGAGCGCTTCGCGCTCACCACAATTCCCAATGGAATGTACTTTTCTAGAACCATTTTTGAACGAAAATTCCGAATATGCCCATCGCAGCTGCCTAGGCCCACTCTGAAAAAAAAGTTTTAGGCATTTTTTCTCTGATTTTCGTACCTATTGCACCCTCCATAAAGCGCATCATTTTTACGAAAATCCATTTTCCAAACTTTGCGTAGACTAACAGCGTTTTGAACTTGTACGGATTTGCGGTTGGGCGTTTATTCACACCAATTAGAGGGCTCTCGAAGCCTTTCAGAAAAAATTTTTAGATTTGAATAAAAATCCGCTCTGGGGGGTTATTTGGGGTGCTAATCACGAATCTGAGGTTCATTTATCGATTTTTCGAAGTTTGCGACTGTATTCTTTCACAGATTTCCATCGGGGGAGAATTTTGTGGCAAATCGCGACATTTGACGATTTCCGGAGTGCTACTGTGGATTATGCTCAAAATATTTCTCTGCGGGCTATTTGGAGTGCTGAACACGAATCTGATTCGGTTTATCGATTTTCGGCAGCTTACGGTAGATTACTGTGGGTATGCGGTAGTTTGGTCAAAGTCTCAGATTTGTCTCAAAGTCCCTATGTGGGGGTTATTTGGGGTGCTGAATGCGAATTCGATGTCCATTTGTTGATTATCGGAATATTGAGGTAGCTTTCGCCTCCTGAATCCCATATGTTACCTACCGTAACCTACAGTAAACCTTAAAATTTGGGTAAGCAAACCCCTGATTCGTGTTCATCACCCCAGATTACCCCTACATACATGTTTTTGCAAAATCCGGAGACAAATTTAAAAACACCCTAAAAATTCCATGGGGGTACCCTTACCTTGCCGCGAAGCTTTAAAAAACGCTCATAACTTTTTTCAGAGTGGGTCTAGGCAGCTGCGATGGGCATATTCAAACTTTTTGTCCGAAAATCGTTCTAGAAAAGTACATTTCATTTGGAATGGTTACTATGACTTATTGTGGTTCCCTTGTGAGACATTTAAAGGCAGCATACACGCTCGTAAACGTGATTGAGATAACTACGGAAATAGAATGGTATGGCCCAGATTACAACGCCTACGCATTTGGAAGTGACAAAAACGACCTACGATGCCGCTACATGAGTTAGAAGTTAGCCCCGCCCTGTATTTTCACGCCCCCTGTAATTGCCCTTTTCCTGCAACGCAAGGTTGCTGGGTCATCTTCACCGTCGGTTCTGTTGGTGGATTACCTAACAAAAGAACCACACACGTCACTGACGGCGAAGATGGCCCAGCTACCCTGCGTTGGAGTAAAATGGCGAATACAGGGGGCGTGAAAATACAAGGCGGGGCCAACTTCTAACTCATGTAGCGGCATAGTAGGTCGTTTTTGACACTTTAAAATGCGTAGGCATTATGCTGTAAGCTATACGGTTCGATTCACATTGGTATCCCAAACAAGTTTACGAGCGTGTATGCTGCCTTCAAAGGCACTGTTCGCGATAAAAATCGCTTTTCTGTTTTCTTTTGCCTATCTTGAAACCGGTCTCATTCTGATCCGAATGATGCTTCTGGAATCGTACAGGACCTTCTGGGAATGGAGTTATGGTCCCTCAAAAATTGAGCTAGGGAAAATGGTGGACGAGTTGTCCGAGGCTTGTAACTTCCGTCTTTTGCAGCCAATGTAGGCGAGCTGACCTGAGTAAAGAGAGAAGCTGGAAATGAAGGGAAGAACGGTGCTTTTGATCGGCAACCATCGCTCATCTCACGATCTCGAGTGTTCCTTTGTTCACGTCGAGGGCGGAAAGAGGCGGGGCTCGCCTACAATGGTGGGGTTTGCCCACTTTTCTAAGCCGTTCTGCGGCTCCTGGGTAGCTTTTCTTCCCGTTTTTTCGACGCTGTTCTGCTTCTGAGAGCCGCTTCAAAAAACTTTTGTCTCCCACACCAGCATGACTATAAGCAAATTTTCACATGAAGCATAATTATGATATGAAGTGTGCTGTCGAATTGGGAGCAAATCTCTGAATGGTATTTTTTTCAAAGGCACCTAATCAAAGAATACAAAGGCTTGAAGGTTCGATTCTTTCGCGAATTTACGTTTTCACCTCATTCAAATATTCCAGACTTCTAGTTCGAATTAAATTCAATTTCGAGACTTTAAAGGCACAGTCCAACCTCAGAGGTAATTTTTGATATTTTGGTTCGGTCGCTGTCTATAGCAGCCCTGCCAGGCGCGAAATCTCAATTCGCTCAAATAAGCGAGAAAAAGCTAGGAAAAAGTCGACCACGCCCCCTTGAAAGTAAAAATGGACAACGCCCACTGGCAGGTTTCCGACCAAAATAGGTCAGCCTGGCTTTATATTGTGACCTGCTTCAGAACGATGGCTGCGAATAACGAGAAAATATAGGCTCGAGACAACTCGTCCGCGAACTGCTACCAGTTCAAATTCAAAATTTTTGAGAAGCCGTACCCAGTTCGTAGTGAGTTCTGAGCGACTCTGAAAACACCATTGTGATCAGCGTGAAATATTCTCCAAGATAGGCAGAAAAACGAAAAATCGATTCTGAGCTTGGACTGTGGCTTCATATTCACGGTAGGCCTTCAGACATGAGTTTTGTGAATCTCATGTATTTAGGTAGTAAACCCCTCCTGTATCTTTGTCAATGACGAGATCTTACATCCTCTAAATAAACAAGATATGAGCGACCACCACGGGCCCGCCCTCCTCCATTCACCACCATGGACCCGACCTCTCTTCTTGACTTTCGAACTCTTTAGTGGCTAGATGGATGGATGAACCCTGTTTCCATGCCGGTCTGTCTCTTCAAGCTGGGCTGTCGTCGCGAAGCTGCTGCTAATGAAAAGAAATTCAGCTCTGAGACGACTCGTGCACCTAGTTGCCGCCCTCAAAATGCATGCATTTCAAGAAGCCATAACTCTGTTTGTAGGAGGTTTTGAACAAATTTCGGTGTTTTTGAGTATTTAATGCCTTTTTATGGCACAACAGCAATCACCCGTTAACGGGTATGATCTGGTAAGCGCAAATCGGCATTAAATCCAGTTAAGCTGAGGTCTTTTTCTAGAACAAATTTCGATGTTTTTGAATAGTTAAAGACACTGTTCGCGATAAAAAACGCTTTTCTGTATTTTTGCCTATCTTGAAACCAGTCCCATTCTAATTCCAATGATGCTTCTGGAATCGTACAAGACCTGCTGGGAATGGAGTTATGGTCCTTCAAAAATTGAGCTAGGGAAAATGGTGGACGAGTTGTCCGAGGCTTGTAACTTCCGTCTTTTGCAGCCAATGTATGCGAGCTGACCTAAGTAAAGAGAAAAGTTGAGAATGAAGGGAAGAACGGGGCTTTCGATCGGAAACCATCGCTCAACTCACGATTTCGAATGTTCCTTTGTTCACGTCGAGGGGCGGGAAGAGGCGGGACTTGCCCACAGCGGCGGGGTTTGCCCACTTTTCCAAGCCGTTTTGCGGCTCCTGGGTAGCTTTTCGTCCCGTTTTTTCGATGCTGTACTGCTTCTGAGAGCCACTAGAAGCGTTTGTCATGAAAAATTCGTGGATGAAGTTTATCGCGAACAGTGCCTTTAATGCCTTTTTATGACATCGAGAACGTCAAAATTTGTTCTCAAAAAGGTCTCAGCTTAATTGGATTCAAAGCCGATTTGTACTTACCAGATCATACCCGTTAACGGGTTATTGCTGTTGTGCCTACACAGTTCATATATGAATAGTTGATGGATGCATAACGGGATGTCGGTGGTGTAATGGTAACACTCTCGCCTGGAAAGCGTGCAATGCAGGTTCGAGTCCTGCCCGACATCTGAGTTTTGCGTTCAACTCAGCTACCTTGAGATAACTTGTGGTCATATACCATGTCATAAAAAGGCATTAAATATTTAAAAAAACATAAAAATTCTGACTACATAAAGGCCTCCGCTTAACTGGATTTGATGCCGATTTGGGCTTAACAGATCATACCCGTTAACGGGTGATTGCTGTTGTGCCTACACAGTTCATGTGTGAATAACCGAGGAACGCAGAGCGGGGTGTCGGTAGTGTAATGGTAACACTCTCGCTCGGTCAGCGATAGGATGCGGTTTCGATTCCTGCCTGACACCCAAGTTTTGTATTCAACTCAGCAACCTTGTGGTTATGAACATTTTCACAAATACCGATGTGATCATCGTGTGATCCTTTACAAAATAGGCATAAAATCTAAAGAATTCCCTGCTGGGTCTTCTCTGCCTTCAAAGGCAGCAGCATGACATCGGCATGGATCCTGATGAGACTCTGCGTTCCCCCATTGGAGGTTCGCGCAGACTCGGTGCACCTATGTTACAGCATATGGCACCGAGCTTGAGCCAACCGTCATTAGTGAACGCAAAGCCTCTACAGGATCCATTCCGAATCTGCTCGTAGAAACTCGTTCAGATAGGGACCTCAACTGGCTCGCGCAGCTCCTCATAGAGCGCCCAATTCGTTGGTTGCATCAATAACGAGCTAAAATTACCGTATTGGAGCCCTATTGAGCCAGAGAAACATGCCTTCTCCGCCCATTTTTTCAGTTCCCGCTCTCAGATGCGACTCGTTCAAATTGATTGCTCGGATACTGTCATTTTGGCTAGATTTAAATGCTTCCTACCACGTAAGCGTACTAGTATAGGCCATGTGGCCAGGTTAATATTTCAGTCGACGCGAAACCGCGACACTGCAAATTACGCTTATCTATTTTTGATCAGCGAGAATTATAAACATTGTGTTGTTTGTTGTCCGTCAAGTGAAGTATGAACGCGGCCTCAGAGTCTATTTTCTTGGCTATATGAACCATTTTGTCGCTAGCTTCGCTAATTTGGCAGGACCTGAGTGCTGCGGTGTAACTCGTCCACTTCCAATACATGACAAAGGACAACCTATTTTTTTTAATTTTCGTTTTTGTCTGGTTTTTTGTCAGTTTTGAATACTACCATCTCGAAACCTTCGATTAATCGCATGAAGTCGATATCATTTTCGAGTGGGTATGCCGCCTTTAATTTATTCCTTTTTCAAGCGCAAGATTAAAACAGTTTGAAATTAGTCTTTTTCATCGAATACACATTATGTTTGTTCAGACGAAGGAAGTACAAAATCTGCCCTCTCGTTCCCTAGTTTTATTTGAAAACCATTCGAAAATCCGAATGTCCTATAATAACCGAAACAAAATTATTCATTCATGGTATTTTAAACATGAGAAAATTAATAAACTTTATAATAATCTATTAAGAAATCTCTGTACATGTAGAAGTTCTGTATAGCTTCTGATGCCCTGGATCGATCTTCCCTCACCTCCAAATCCATCAAAGCGATCCTCTCCATATCGACGTAACAGGCTGGAAATACAATAAATTGCCAGTTTTGACGCTCCCAAATGAGCCGCAGATTGCTCCCTACCCGTCTATCTGGGAAAAAATACACAGCGTAGGGGGCGTCTTGAAAAACGGATTGTTTTGTTGAATTGTCTTGGATATCCGTATTAAAGAGGCGCTGTATTCCACCCCAAGCTACATGTTCTAAGATGTTATAAGCGTAAAACGAGAGATGTTTGTGTTTCTTGCACCTAGCAAAACGCGCACTGGTCTTTAGAGAATCTATAAGCGGACCTCATAATCGTGTTCAGCGTCTAAAATAACCCCCCTTGACAATGTTTGGGCCGATTTTTAACTTATTGAGGTTGCCTTCTTCCCTTGTGATAGCTACACAAAAACTGGGAGGAAAACATCAAAATGAAGAGAAAATTAAGAAAAACCACAAAAGAATGGAAAAAAAGGGAAAAAGAATGGAGAAAAACAGCTTCAAATGCAGCTGCGCGTTGATGAAATGTTCAAATTTCACTTTCCCGCCCGGACCCTGCCTAACTCGTAAACACTATGCCATCGATAAAAGAAGCCTTCACACAATATCCTCACTCCGATGCAGTGTTCCACACGTGCCAGATATGGAACACTGGGGGAATAGGCACCGCCCTATGCTCTATGTCCCCCTGGAATCTGAGTAGGTCTTTTTCAAATAAAAATTCAATCGTATAAAAATTTCAATAATGGGCTTAGGGTATTATGTCCATTACTAATGTACCGCATGAATACATAGTACGATCCAGCATGTATTACTGGTTCACACAGCATAGCTGAGAAAATTAGAAAAGTAGGCAAAATTATCTGTATAACTTCTCCCCCCCCCCGGGAGATGGAGTTTTCGAACAAAAAATCTATGCAGTTAAAGGCGTCGTACGCGCAGACAATCGCTTAGTCTCCTTGTAAAATCTAATCTGGTGAATGGGCAGGTAGATCGTCGCGTGCGATCCGAACTCCGCTGGCGGATGATGTCGTGAATGCCGCACGGCCTGCCACCATGATCGCGCCTCGTCCAATCACTTGACTAAACTTGATAAGGATACCGTACGTATTACTCTTTCATGTTTTGTATACAATACCCGCGCTAAGTTTTGTAAAACGGGGAGCATTTGCCAAACTTGGCAAAAGAGCGTCCGATGCATGTAACTTTTTCGAACGGAGGCATTTTCGCATTCTGAAAACGCTATCATATTCACAGCTCGAACTCCTACATAACAATGTGCATTGTGGACCGAAGTTCCCTAAAGCAGCTTTGTTTTTGAGTAAAATTGTTTTTGCGGTCGTTTCACAAAAACGTCGCGCGCGGCAAAGTGCGGCGAAAATTTGAGTAGTAATTGAACAAGTAATAGAAGAGTGATCTCTGTGTTTCCATCGTGAATAAGATGAGAGTGGGGCTATCCTGAGATCTGTGCAAATTGAATTTCCGAAATCCTCCTGTTATCGGACTGGGGCTTTCGCAACAAAAGTCCGAATTTTCAGGAAGCTACCGAGCGCGTTTAATGAAGGATTTCGGAAATTCAACGCGTGTTAATCTTAAGATAGTCCTACTTTCATCTAATTCACGAAGAAAACATAGAGATTGTTTTTCTATTACTTGTACAATTACTACTCGAAGTTTGGCCGCACTTTGCCGCGCGCGGCGTTTTTGCGAAACGACCGCAAAAACAATTTTACTCAAAAACAAAGCTATTTCAGGGAACTTCGGTCCACAATGCATATTATTATGTAGGAATTCGCGCTTTGAATATGATAGCGCTTTCAGAATCCAAAAACGTCTTCGTTAAAAAAGTTACATGCATCGGACGCTTCTTTGCCAAGTTAGGCAAATGCTCCCCGTTTTTACAAAACTTAGCGCGGGTATTGTAGCTAGCTCAATTGCAAGTAAACTAATCATGAGCCATTCCAATTGAAATGTGCTTTTCTAGAATCCTTTTCTGACTAAAAGTCCGAATTTTTCCTCCGCAGCTGCCTAGAGTCACTCTGAAAAAAGTTATAAGCATTTTTTCTCTGATTTTCGTTCCCATTGTGCCCTCTGAAAAGCGCAGTAAACTTTCGATAATCCGGAAAAGGACATCATAATCGTGTTCAGGATCCAAAACAACCCCCTAGGCAAAGTCTGGGTGAAAGCACGTTTTCCGAACTTTGTGCAGACTGAAAGCGTTATGGACTTGTACTGATTTTCACTTAAAGGCAGCATACATGCTCGAAAACGTATTTGAGATTACACCGGAAATGGAATGGCGTGCTCAAAACACAACGCTTATACATTTTGGAGCGTCAAAAACAACCCACAATGCCGTTACAGGAGTAGCAAGTTTGACCCCGCCCATATTTTCACGCCCCCTGAATTTGCCTTTTTCCTCCAACGCAGGGTTGCTGCTTCATCTTCGGCGTCATAAACGTGAATAGTTCACTTATTAGGCAATTCAACAACAGCATCGGCGGTGAAGATGGCCCATCAACCTTGCATTAGAGGAAAAGGGCAAATACAGGGGGCGTGAAAATACGGGTGGGGCCAAATTTGCTACCCCTGTAACGGCAATGTGTGAGTCGTTTTTGAAGCTTCAAATTGCATAGGCGCTGTGTTCTGAGCCGTACGATTCTAGTTCCGTAGTAATCTCAATTACGTTGGCCTTTAATACTTTAAAGGCAGCATACACGCTCGCAAACATGGTCGAGATTTTAGCATAAATAGGCCCACACGGCCCATACCATGTCGTCAGCGACATTTGAAGCGCTGGTAACCATCCAGGATGACAATATTTGAGCAATCATGTCTTACACGCTCGTATTTTCACACCCCTTCGAGTAACAGAATGAAAAGTTAAACTTGAGAAAACAAGTGATAATTGAGAGTGATAGCGCTGTCAAAAGGGAGTGCACGAGAGAAACAGCTCGATTTACTTGAATATCACATGTATGCATACCAGGGCTGTGCGTAACTGAAATTTGTAATTTCGTAAATCGTAAATCGCAATTTTTCAAATTCCTCGTAATTCGTAAATCGTAATTCGTAATTCGTAACTGATAAGGAGTAATAAGCCCACACATAGCCCAAACCTCATTCGATATGTGAATGTCCCAGAACTTCAGTGATGAGGTGTTTCTATGTATATCGAAGAAAGTTAGAGGTTGGGTTTCAAAATAACACTGTTTTGAGCAGTACTTGAAAAAATTTTCCGTATGCATAAGTGGGATGCGAATGAAATAGACAAAATCGAAACTCTACATGTTTTCAAATACAAAGCCTGTACCACGCTTTGCCCAACTTTTGTGAACAAAAACATAAAGGATAATCGTTTCACCGAACACAGTTTCATGAAAGCCCAGGACGGCAATATTAATTCGCGGTTCGATAGTTGTAGGCCCAATCGTTAAAACAAAGGATACTTGGATAAGGTGGCCATTTCGAAAGGGGGTATAAATTCACAAAACCCTTTTGACGCGGAAATCGAGTCTGCCCTCTATATTTGTGAAGCGTTAGGCCTATGGTATACTTTGTCGCTGTAATGAGCGACAGGCATACAATCTAACACAAATCGCCGCGGGACCCGCATCGGAGCAACGGCAGCGGTCGTCGTAGGAACAGATGTCGCGTGTGGGTTGCAGCGACGTGTCGCGGAGGGCTGACATACTGCAAATGTGCCATAGCCTCTCGCTACCACTGTCGATGTCGCTGTGCAGTGCACTGCGACAGCGACAGATTTAAAGGACGGGAGGCGGTCGCTGTCGCTGTGCAGAGCGACGCGACCGTGTGTCGCAAAAGTATACCATACCCCTTACTCTGAACGAAGTTATCAACGATCCTCCCCATGCATATGCAGGTTTGTTCGGGGTGGACACAGCGGTACGAGAGGTGCAGGTTGTTTAGGATTCATAAATTCCAAAAGGAGAAGGTTCCCTTCAAACTTTTTCATTTCAAAAACATACTTAATCCTCTAAAGCATCTAGAAGATGATTGAATTTTCAATTTGAAAACATTGAATAATCTTCTTGAAAAAGGTAGGAGACTGTGAAGTCATAACTTTTGTTGAAGTTTCCAAACCGAACTTCGGAATTACAACTTTTGCTCCCGTGGCTTAATTGCCCTTGAACATAAACATATATGAAAGGTTATTTCGGGAATCCCGTAAAACACTTCGTCAAGTAATGTTTTCAGTTTAGAATGATATCCTTCAGCAGAATTCAATTCGCAAAATAACCGCCTTTGCCTGTAACTTTAGACAGCTGAACATGCGCGGTCAAGGTTGCTTTCGAAATCTCCATGAAATTTTGCAAAGAAGCGAACATTGGGTTCCAAACTCTATTTCCTCTCTGAGCCGGTCAGGTCTTCACAGCTGATCCCCACATTCACCTTCTATAGCGAGAGGAGCTCCTGTCCGCAGTTGCAGACATTCGCTTTGCAGACTGCAACTCGAAGATAATCGTGCTTTGTCGAACATTAAGCGTGCCAGGATCTCTTAGTCCCAGCATGCCTCAGTTTGCACTAAGTGTTGCAACTACGGGCCGGAATTTTCCTCCGATATAGAAAGTAGCTCGGCCAAATGATTGCGTCTCTCGTGTTCACGATGGTAGTGAGAGCATTCCATGGAGATAAGCAATTGTGGAGCTCCTCTACCGACCTGTCTCGCAAAGGGTGCAATGAAAGGTTGGAACCCAATAATAAGTTTAGGCCGGTCAGTGTGAAAAGCGGAATTATCGGCCGCACCTGAATCTCGTTTTCAACAACTATAT
Organism: Aplectana chamaeleonis; assembly: GCA_029168955.1. Taxonomy (NCBI): domain Eukaryota; kingdom Metazoa; phylum Nematoda; class Chromadorea; order Rhabditida; family Cosmocercidae; genus Aplectana; species Aplectana chamaeleonis. The sequence continues at coordinate 76,098 of JAPDOI010001038.1, read as the reverse complement.
TTCGCCAACTACGACCTACTGATGACTACGCCTGGCTGAGAATGTCAGGGTAAGGTATCACCGAAAATTGAAATTCGAAAGAATAACCATTTATCAGGAATGGGAAAGAAGTGGTATATTTGTCTTTGCTCTGAACATCTAACTTACATTGTTCTCTCAACCGCATTTTCACGATTTGTTACGATTTGTTACGATTCGTTACGATTTTGGGTCAAAATTTCGTAAATCGTAAATCGTAAAAAGATCGCCAAAAACGCCCGTAATTCGTAAATCGTAATTCGTAAATCGTAATTACGCACAGCCCTGATGCATACCCACACACTCTCGTCCACTTTCGAGAATGCTGCTCTACTCCGGCTGGCTTTTGAAAATGGAAGATTTCATCGATGCACATACATGTAATATCTAGGTAAATCGAGCTGTTTCTTTCGTGCACTCGCTTTTGATAGTGCTATTACTCTAAACTATCACATGCTTTCTCAAGTTTAACTTTTAAATCTGTCACTCGAAGAGGTGTGAAAATACGGGCGTGCGAGACATGATTGCGCAAATTATGTCATCCTGGATGATTTTCAGCTCTTCAAACTTCGCTGACGACATGGTAGGGGCCGTGCGGGACTATTTATGCTGATATCCCGACCACGTTCGCGAGTGTGTATGCTGCCTTTAAACGTTCACTTATATCAATTGCGGGGTACAGAAAGCATTAAAGAAGAATATTCCAGACTTGGCTCAAAATTTTCTCAGTAGGGTCATTTAGGGTGCTAATCACGAATCTGTGATTTATTTGTCATTTTTCCGAAGTTTTCCCCCAAATTTGTTGAAAGCTTCCCACCGGCGCAAAAATTTGAGGGCAAAACCGAACTTTTGACGATTCCCGGAATGTGACGACAGATGTGGCCCAAATCGTTATTCTGAAGGTTATTCGGAGTGCTCAACATGTACCTTATGTCAGATTATCGATTTTTGACAGCTTACAAGTACATTACTGTGGGTACGGTAGTTTGGTCAGTCTTAGAAATGACACAAAATTATTAAGTGGGGGTTATTTGGGAAGCTGAATGCGATTTCGATGTCCATTTGTCGATTTTCGATTTATTAGGGTAGGTTTTGCCTCCCAAATAGCACGTCACGTACCGTTACCTGAAGCAAACCTAGGAATTTCGACAAACAAACCCCATATTTGTTTTCAGCACCCCAGATTACCCCTGCATGCATGCTTTTAGCAGAACCCGGAGAAAAATTCAAAACACCCTAAAATTGCTTGATGGGTACCCTTACCTTATTGCGAAGCGTTAAAAACGCTCATAACTTCTTTCAGAGTAAGTATAAGTGCGATGGGTATACTCGGACTTGAAGTCAGAAAATGGTTCTAGAAAAGTACATTTCATTTGGAATGGCCAGTTTTACCAAAAGGAGTTCCATTGTTAGGAGAATGAAAATGCCAAAAGCTCTGAACAATCTTCAATTCTAGAGCAAACCCAGTTTCAATACATCAGGGAAAATTTTTTTCCGAAGTTGTTCGATTGTCGAATGTTCATTCTATGGGAAATTGCTAGATGATCGACAGAGGAGTACTAGATGATCGTCCCCAAGGCCATTTTCAGGTGACCATAACTTTCTAGTGGCAAAATCGTAGAGCTTTACGTTTTTGAAACTGATCTCTACCTGCACCAAATGTTTGAAGGTACCCAAAAATTAAGTGCGACTTCCTGCGCGCGCGATGCCTTCGAACCATGCAACAGTCTTTTCTTCATAAAAAATTCACAAATTCAGGTTGGAGGGTGGTACTTTTTTTGTTCAGGAGCGACAAACAGTGAATTTTAAAAACAGTATTGTGGATGTTTCGGTTCGATAGAAGCCATTCCAGTAATTATTTCAAAAATGCTGAAACTCGTTACTCCTTACAGTGAGAGAAAAATCTTTCGCTACGGGTTTCTTTTTTTTTCATGGCGATAACGATGACATTCAATAATGTTCAAGACGTCTAATAAACTATGGAAAGAGTTGCCTGGTCCCAACGTAAGACCTGTCGTGAACCTGACAAAATCCACAACCGGGCAACTCAGACAATAGGTGCGGACGGATCGCTGCCAATCGTGGCCTAGCCAGGCGAATAGCTGCCTCTCGTTCTCTCCGCGGGCGGATCGCTGCGTTTTGGCGGGCGGATGGCGGCACCTGAAAGAGTTGATTACACTAGCGGGCGGATCGCCGGCAAGCTATAAAGCGGCTATCCGCCCGCAACCTGCCAGCGATCCGCCCGCCAGGGCTTTGATGGCCAGCGATCCGCCCACTCGGTTTTTACACGGTGAAACTTGTCAATCATTGATGAATTCTCTTCTGGGATCAGTGTCCTGCTCAGAGTAAACAAACCGAATGGTATAAAAAGCGCCCCATCGCACTGAATGCTCACTCGGCTTTTCGAGGCTGATCCTGGAAGTTAACTTCAAATCACCTTTGAAGGATCACTCAGAAGCCGCAGAAAAATTTTTGGCAGCTGAGAGGATGATCCCCACGGCTAGGGGGGAAGGGTGGTCCCGCACACGGAGACCGTGGTGGGAACCATCAGAATATCCTTATGTGGCATCGAGGGCGGATCGATGGCTAATGGCGGGCGGATCGCTGGCTACTGGCGGGCGGGATGTCGATCTGGCCGCCAAAAGCCAGCGATCCGCCCGCACCTACTGTCTGAGGAGGCAAAACCCTCCGTAACCCACTCTTATCACTTCACTCGACAAGGTTCTGAAGAGGTTGTTGCTTCATATCTATCTCTGCAGTGATGAGGACGACCGCTCTCCCACACAGATGTGCTTCACGTACACGGTTACTGTGGTTTTTATCTTGCCCGGTTGTGGATTTTCTTTTTTGTGGGAATCTGCAGCCCCGGATCGGAGCGAAAGTGACAGATTCACGTAAGATTCGCGGTACACTCCAAGTACCCTCTGTTTCTGACGGAAATTTATTTCCGTTCATCGCGTGCGTCTGCGCGCATACGCTGCGTCTCCTTCTCCCAACTCCTTCTCGCTGTCTCTACCTTCGTTCCGCACAAGCGCACGAGGGAACAGAATAAATCTGGCTCGGAATCAGAGGATACAGTACTCATCCTCAAGATTCGCAAAACAGCTAAGAAAGCGTTTTTCGCGTTATTTTCGCCCCTTCGTTATAGCTCCGTCAAATTTGAGTTTTCGAGGGCAAAAAAAAAAGATATTGCTAGAATTACCTCTTCAAGATCTATAGTTCATCTCTGCAATCGCGTTCAGTGCGCAAAGTGCACGCCGATTTCGAAAGCGTGTTGCGACGCGGTTTCCAGGATCCTCAGATAGGGATGCCGGATCACCCGGGCGGTATTCGCAATCTGCGTGCACTTTGCGGACTGAACACGATTGCGTAGATGATCTGCTCAGGAAGTCGAAGTTCGCCACCCGCGCGCATTTGGGGCCTCGCTCGCTGCCCGCTCACCTCTCATTTCGAAGAGCTCGCCACCCGCTACCCCCTCGTCTTCGCGCGCCTCCCGCTGTGAGTATAGCGGGTCGCGAGCGCGAGGAGAGGTGGTATAGCGGGTTGCGAGCTGTTTGCTAGCGAATCGCCCTCTGAACTGCTATCGTCCTTCAAAGTGTTTCGCAACATTTCCCGAATGTCCGCCCACATCTTACCGTTCTCATTATTCGTCTGCTGCTGTTTGTTGTTTGATTTATTTTTGCAATACTGCGAAGCTCAAACTTCATATAGTCAATTTCAACTCGGAGAGTGAATTTTATTTCCGTTCGTCGCGTGCGTCTGCGCGCATACGCTGCGTCTCCTTCTTCCCCCACTTTCCGCTGTCTCTACCCTCGCAGACGAGTCGGCTTTCTTGCGGACAACTCGTCCATCGAGCTCACTTCATAGCCCATCTAGGCAGCCTAATTTGGCATTCGCTTTTTAGGGACAGTGTAGTCTTCGTTAGACGCATAAAAGTTTCGCGGTTCCAGAAGTTTCAACCACTCTCCGGGATCTACGAGCAGCCCACGCACTGGGCGAGTTATACTCCACAGCCGCCGTGAAGGTTACCGGCGAGTATATAATCATAGCCGTTGAACCTGCGTACCCACCTCATAGTGTGGCACTGAACCCCTGAGAAAAGCGGCTTGTGGATAAAATCTCACCGCTCTTCGATTTCATGGCCATATCACTATAATTAGACTATCTTGAACTAAAAAACGAGAAAAGCGAGTGAGATTCGGGGGAAGCCCACGCTATGTTGAAATGGAGGGGGTAGGATGCAGGGTCAGGCCCCGCTGCGACAAAAGGAAGGTGGCGAAAGGTTTAAAGAGAGATGTTTCCGAGGAAGCTAACCGATTATTCAAACAGTTTAATAACCGAGCTCTCCAAATTTCGAACAGTTTAATAATTGAACTCCCCAAATGATTAGAATATTCGAAATAAGGAATCAGTGAATATCTCGAGTGAACTCCATATACAAGAAAAAAGCTCCTTGGCGTTTCCTTCTCTGCAGCTCGCCACAAAGATTAGAAAATCCGTTTCATCACTGGCTGGATAATTTGAATATTTGATCGAGATGGGCATCCTGGTTTCCGTTGAGGTTTAGAAAATTGTGGTCTCGTTAATGAGAAACATGGCTCTATTTGTTACAATTTGATCAAAAGAAACACATGAAGTCTCAAGATTTTTTATTGATTCGAAACTGACTGTAATAAATCATTCTTGACAATCCTGGACTCTGAGATTTTTAAAAATATGTAGTGTTACTGAATAGAAAGAATAACCGGTGTCATCGCAGCAGCGGAGAGGGGGGGAGGCTCTATGATATCGCACTTGGCCACGCCCATTTTTTCGTGCCCCAACGAATCTCCAGATTTTGGACCCTGGGTTAGTGTTTGAATTGCGCGGCGGCACGGAAAAATGGGTATGGCCAAGGGCTAAACCATAGCCCCCCCCCCTCCCTGTAGACGAAAACACCGGATAACTGAAGCGAAAGTTGAAGCATGGCATGAATTTCAAGCGTAAGCCACATTCAATAGCTCGCCACCCGCTATCTTTCCGTCGGCGACCAGCGCTAGGCGAGCGCGCCGACGTGGTGTTGCGAGCGCGCCGCCGTAATGTGGTGAGCGGGTGGCGAGCGCCAGCATGCCAGTGCTCGCCACCCGCTACCATTCCGCTCGCGAGCCGCACGAGGTGCTGCGCGCCGCCCGACTTTTGGTTAGCGGGTGGCGAGCTCTAACTTCCTGAGTGTACGAAATGGTGTTAAAATTCCATTGATAGCTCTAACTTTACGCTAAAGGCAGTGTTCACGATGATTTTCGTCCCCGAGTTTTCCACTCAATGCAATGCGTTGGCAACCAAGTGCTACCAAAATTACGATGAAACTGCGAGAAGCGCACTAAAACGTCTTATTTTGAAGGCTTTATTCTCTGGCTTGGACCAGTTGTCCGGTTCGATTAACTTGTTTATGGTGGTTTTCACCGGTGGAAAATTGGGTCAATTGAAAATAGAAAAGTATTCTATGCAAAGCAGGATTAGATAGGGCCAAAAATAAAGTACGAAGCAACAGAGAGTGGAGAAGTGCAGAAGACGAGCCCACAAAAGATTTTGTTGTCACAGCGAACACTTCCTGTGAGACATATGATGGTTCAATCTCGCCCGGAGCCAAGCGTTTTGCGATCAACTCAGCACCTTGTGTAAACTTCCTGTGAGAGTAAAAAGGCGTGGGGAGAGTAAAGGTATTCGCCTACTTTTGATGCGTTTTTTTTCGATTTCTTCGTGATTTCAGTTCTACCCGAGGGCCAAACAATCGAATCAGCGCTAAAGGTATGTTGCTCTTTTCAGAACACGTTTTGACTCGTCAAAATGAAAGAGCCTGACGAGCATCCTGAAAAAATTCCCGACAGCTTCAAAATATAGTTCAAGCTATCAACAAAATTTTAGTGCGATTTTGTAGATCTCCATGGTACGATTTTGGCACTATTTTTTGTCCCGGGAACCCAAATTGGGAAAAAATGAAGGGAAAGTTTTTTGGCTAATTTGCAAAGTTTGGGAGTGGGTATTGTACTGCCTGAATCCAGCCGAGACACCAGGCTCGACCAGACAAAAACACGGCAATGACGGAATTCCGACGAGAATCTGCCGTGGTTTTTCCAAAACAACAAATTCGAACAATCAAGCCTTACCAATCTATGGCTCTGCAGTCCGATGAGTTATGGACTCACAATGGAAGTGTTTATGGCGGTAAACGCATCTGCAAAAACGAAAGGTATTGTAAGTGTCTCTTGGACCCCCATAGTGGAACTGCAATGTAACTAGCCCCGAACCGCAGTTTCCAAAAAGTTGCGAGCTCAGAACGGTCGTTTTTGTACTTCTTGTACCTTCTGAAGCAAACAGTAATCTTTCGAAAATCTGGAAATAGACCTCATAAACTCACCGTATTCAGTGCCCGAAATACCCCACTGGACAAAGTTTAGCTGAAAGCACATTTGTTGAACTCTGTTCAGAGTGATAGCGTTTTGGACTTGTACGAATTGTTTGTTGACCGTTTCTTCTAGCAATTCGGGGGTTCTAAAAAGCGTTTTAAAACTTCAGATACGACTAAAAACTTTCTTATGAGGGTTATTTGGTGTGCTCATCACGATATTCACGTTTATCTATCGATTTTCCTAAGTTTTTGACTGAAATCGTTGAAAGCCTCGAATCGGGGAAAATTTGAGGGCAAAATGCGACTTTTGACCATCTCCGGTATGCTAGGATAGATATGGCTCAAAGTGTTTGTTTAGGGCTTCTTTGGAGTGTTAAACACGAAACTGAAGTCCGTTGATCGATTTTCGACTGCTCACAGTAAATTACCGTGGGTAAACGGTAGTTCCGTCAAAGTCCCAGAATTGGCTCAAAATTTCTATGTGGAATTTATTCGGGGTGCTGAATACGAATTTAATTTCCGTTTGTCAATTTTCGAAATGATAAGGTAGGTTTAGCCCTCAAAATTACATTTTACCTACCGTAATCTAAAGTAGACCTAGAAGTTTCGGAAATTAAGTGGACCCCATATTCGTACTCACCACCCCATCTAAACCCTACATACCCGATGGGTGGTACCCTTGCCTTGTGAAACGCCTATAACTTCTTTCATCCTGCAGCTTGGGGCGGGATACTGCGCAGTTTTACTATTGAGGTCGAAGAGATACTAACAATAGTAGCCATTTCCGCATATGTGTTTACCACTAGAAACACTTCCCTTGTGAGCCATGTTCGCTGCTCACTAGGGCGGATGGCTAGGAAATCTACGGTATTTTGGAGGTATCTTAACGATAAATTCGCGGCCAAGACTTCTTCTTGGCAAATTCGCGTCGTTTCCGCGGAAAATTCGTGGCTTTCCCTAATTCGGTAGTTTGGCGTCGAATTTTCGATAGAATCCCGGTTCGCTTTGAATCCTAGGTAGATTCCGGGCGATTTCCTTCGAAGAAGCGGATATAGCGAAACATTAATTGTCGGATTATGGCAAAATAAAGTTTTTAGATATTCAGATGTTCAATCGGCGAAATTTCGAACAATATCTAATATTCAAATAAATATCTAGAAATAAAAGATTTCTGTTCTCTGTTTCTCTGTATACTCCATAATAGACGATAGCGGGCTTTCTCAATTTAGGACAATTTTTAGAATACTTGCGACGACTCATAGCATACCTTGCACTTTGCTATTTAAGGGAAAAAGTGGGCGAAATGGGCAAAGTGGGCAACTAAAGCGTCTTTCGACAACAACTCGCCTCAAAGTGCTCCGTTTTCAATTTCGAAAAGACCGAAATGTCCACCGTGCCACAATCTATCTCGCTATATGAGATAAAATCGGAGATTTTCTATAGAAACGCTTTTTTAAGATGTAGTTAGTTATGAATTTGATAATGTTATCACAAGATAACGAGCCCATTCGATCAAAAACAACCGTGCGCGATCTCTAGCATGGTCAAAATGAGAATGTATTTCGCCTCAAAAAATAATGCTGCTCCCGAATTTCGCAAAATATTTTTGCATGATTGACTGGATCACTTCATGCTGTACATTTCGGCGTTTTCAAAATTGTAATCTGAGCGCTTTGAGGCGAGTTGTGGCAGAAAGAAGCTTTGGTTCCCCTTTTTGCCCAGTTCGCCCATTTTTCCCTTGGATAGCGGCGTCATTGTATCTCTATCCTATAAGTCGCCTTCTCTAAATCTACATACCTGGCAGGTAGCCCACATGGCATAGCTACCTTCACCTGCCAGATGCGTATCGAGTTACAAAATGCTGCCAGATTGAGCACTTATCCGATTCGTGTCGTTGGCAAATGGCCAAATAAACACCGGTTGTCATCTCTCGCACACGGGGGAATGCAGGCTCCCCGTGTGTAATTCGAACACGCGCTTGTTCCACCCCATGCAGCCACTCATCGTGGCTGTTGAACAACGGATATATCCATTACCATCGGCTAGATTGGGGTTTTAAGGGGTGCATTGAGTCAGAGGGGTCATCACTTGCCTAAATAAAAAAGGGGTAGTTTTAGGCAACATCTAAAGTGGGTAGATACTCTATGGTGTCCCGTATAGACCTGGATTGTTCCCAAAATGTCACACTTTGGTGGCTATAAAGGAAAGTACGTTAGCGGTCAGTTATCTGAAGACGACAAGAAAACTGTGTTAATTGGTATTCGCTATCAGCATCTTCGTCTCGGTCCAGCTCTACAGATGCCGCTACTCAGGCGTCGATTAATGCAGTCAGCGAGGCGTTGATTATGCACCCCCTCACCCCCTCCCTCTCATCACACCGCCGTTCTCTTCCATATTCTCCGAACTTGTCGCCCTGCATAAAAACGGGTGGGTCTGGAAACTGTACATGTAAATTTGGCCTTGTATGAGGGGAAGTTTCCAGTAACAAAGGAAGGAAATCAGAGTAGCTAGGGAAGTGTTTTTAAGGGGTAAACGCATCTGCGAAAGCGACTAGTATTGTTAGTATCTCTTGGGGCTCAATAGTGAAACTGGGCAGTATCCCGCCCAAGCTGCATGTTCCAAAAATGTATAAGCGTTTTTCAAGCTTCGCAAAAGGCTTTTTTTCTGGGTATTTCCGAACGTTTTCTCAGATTTCGCTCAGAACTTCTATAAAGGGTCTAATTCGGATGCTAAAAACGAATCTGGGGTGCAGTTTTTAGAAATCTCAGGTTTAGTGTAGGTTACGGTAGGTACAATGTCATTAAGAGGGCAAAACCTAACATCTAGCTTGCTCGTATGAGCCCGATCGGAGCAGGAGATTTTGACATGATAAGCCCGGAAAGCCTTACTTCGACCGTCTCAGAATGAGGGAGCTAATCTACACCTTACTCTGAGAGTTTTACCGCGGAATAGCCGCGAAATAGCCCAACAGCGGTTCCTGGTGGGCTATTTCCCGGCTATTTCGCGGCTATTTCTCGGCTTCTTACAGAACGGACAAGAAGTAGCAGAGAAATAGCCGAGATATAACCGAGAAATATTTAGAAGTAAACAAAATTTACCAAGTCGCAAACGTCGCCGGCTCGCCGAGCCACCATCTGGGGCCGCCAGCGGATGGGCGGGGCCTCCAGAGGTTGAACGAGGTCCAAGTACCTAAAACTTAGGTAATTGAACCGACAAAGGTGCTGACATCTGAATCATGCCTCTGAAATGCTCCGTATATCTACCAGGAAAGCCTTATTTCTCGGCTATTTCGCGGCGAGAAATACGAGGCGGCTATTTTGCGGCGTGCAATTTTTAGCGGCTATTTCTCGGCTGTTTCGCGGCGAGCATTATTTGGCGGCTATTTAGCGGTTATTACGCGACAAGCAGGCATTTCGCGGCTATTTCGCAGCTATTTCTCGGCCAAAACTCTCAGAGTAGTATGTCGAAAGTTTAAAAATGAACATTGAATTCGTATTCGCCACCCCGAATAGAACCCGCATAGAAATTTTCAGTCAATTCCTGGACTTGGACTAAACTACCGTATACCCACCATAATCTATCGTGAGCTGACGAAAATCGATAAACAGTCTTCAGATTCGTGTTGAGCACTCCAAATAACACCCAGAGAAACATTTTGAGCCATTTCTATCATAGCGTTCCGCAAATTGTCAAAAGTCACATTTTGCCCCCAAATTTTCCCCCGATTGCAGGCTTCCAACGGAATCAGTCGAAAACTTCACAAACCGACAGATAAACGTCAAGTTCGTGATAAGCACACCAAATAACCCTCATGAGAAAGTTTTGGGTCAAATCTGAGAAAAATCCGTTTTTAGAACCCACAAACCGCTAAAAGAAACAGTCAACAAATAATTCGTACAAGTCCAAAACACCCACACTCTGCTCAAGGTACTGAGTTTATCGCAAAACGCTTGGCTCCAGGCGAGATTGAACCAGTATATTCTATTTTCCGGGGGAGCGCTCCATCGCACTGCACCACTGAAGCCCCAGCGCCGCTCTCACTCAGCTGCTCGGTAAATCTTCACTGAAGCAATCATCCCTTCACCCGCATAACGGGATGAAACAGGTAAAAGCTTCCTAAACAGGCAGCAGCAACTGTTTATCCACACCGTCTATCGAGCATGATTCGGAGAAGGTTGTTACGTTGGAACATGATAAAACTCGTGAAACACCTTCACTGGCAAAACAGTGTCATCGAACACGTATGGATAAACAGTCGCTGCTGCCTGTTTAGGTTTTCTCAAACAGGTATACCGTCATAGACTATATAACAGTCGTAGACCTATCAGGACGATGCCCTAGTTAAGTTCTACACGATTTTTGGATGTTTTTTTGGTCAAAACGGCAGTTTAACGTCGCAGTGCACGTTATGGTATGTTTACCCAAGTAGCTGAGTTGATCGCAAAACGCTTGGCTTCGGGCGAGATTGAACCAGCATATTCCCTTCCCGGGGGAGCGCCTCATTGCACTGCACCACCGAAGCCCAGCGCCGTTCTCATGGAGCCGTTTTGCGATCAACTCAGCACACTGTGTAAACATACCATAACGAGCACTGCGACGTTAAACAGCAGTTACGGAATCAAAAATCGAACAACCAAAAATCGTCGAAGACTCTTAACAAGGTTCGAAGAATTTGCTTTCAGCCAGGCTTTGTCCGGAGGGATATTCTAGGCGCTGAACACAATTATGAGGTCCGTTTCCGGCATTTCCAAAAAGTAACGCGCATTTGGAAGGTGCAAAAAGAATAAAAATCAATCGTTTTGGGCTTGTAACTTGTTGGAACCTGCAGCTCGGGGCGGAATGCTGCGCAGTTTTACTATGGACGCCCGAGAGATACTAACAATACAAGTATAATAGTTTTTGCAGATGCGTTTACCGCCATAAACACTTCTCTTGTGATCAGCTGACGACTTCATGATTCTTCAAAATGCAGTCCATTTCCTTATGGAACAACACAGTGTGCTTTCATTGTCGTGATAACAGTGATAATGTATTCTCAACGTTGGTTCGCAATAATTGTGCTCTTAATGCGTCTTGGAAATGTCTTTATTTGATTATAATAATCGGCACGGAAAGGCGACAAATGGATCTGTATGCAGACTACTTCAGTGAATGAAAGCTCGAAAAGGAAAATGGAAGTGATGACGTTGAATCATTGTGAAAAAATGTGACGCAACTTGACTTCCTTCGCGATGGGGGTAGACCACAAACACCTGGTTAGGGATCCCCAATACCTTGAATGCAAATGTAATAGCTTCCACGCATCCTTATTGAATATCCTCAGCATGACTACCACCGTTCTTCAGCAAACAGCCCAAGTAACAGAAATCATCTACAAGTTCAATACGTCGTCCATCTACTTACACTCCTATTGAGGGTTTCTGAGAAACTTATTTTCTAATTATGATGTAATAAGAAATAATGACGAAGCAAGTGTGCCCAGTATTTCGGTTCACCGCGTACGCACCCCATGATTCGTTTAAAAGCAGTGTTCAGGATAATCTTCAATTTTGAGATTAATTGCTGATTCGATTGTTTGGCACCAGGGTAGAACTGAAATGACGAAGAAATCCAGAAAAACGCACCATAAGGGCACGAAACCCTCTACTCTCACCCCGCCTCCTTTACTCTCACAGGAACTGTTCGTTGTGAGAATTAAATCATTCGTGGAGCCGCCTTTTGCGATTCTCTTCTCTCTAAAGCTCCGTACTTTTCTTCTGACCCTGACTAACACTGTTTCGCCTTAAAGGCATCGTACAAGATGAAAACCATACATGGGTTTTTGACGTTTTCGTGTTGTTATATCCCTATAGTCACTAAAGGCTGTGAAAAGCCCCCTCGAAAACGTCAACTTTTCAAGAGAACCCTGTTTTAAGAAGGCTCAAAACAAATTCGAAGTTCGCGCCGACATCAACTTGGGATAGTTGCGCGAAGATTCGGTTCTCATCGTGTACGATGCCTTTAAATATTCTTCCGTTTTCGGCATCCCATTTTTCACCGATGACAACCACCGCGAACATGTTCATCCAACCGGACAACTAGTCTAGGTCAAAGCATAGTGTCACTGAAACAAAGCGTTTTAGTGTATTTTTCGTCGTTTCTTCGTAATCTTGGTAACACGTGGTGGCTAAAGCATTGTTTCTAGTGAAAAACTCGAAAACGAAAATCATCGTTAACACTGCCTTTAAAGGCATCGTAGACGATGAAAACCATACTTGGGTTTTTGACGTTTTCGTGTTGTTATATCCCTATAGTGGCTAAAGGTTGCAGAAAGCCTCCTCAAAAACGTCAACCGTTCAAGAAAAATCCATTTCAAAAAAGCCTAATACAAATTTGAAGTTCCCGCCGACATAAATTTGGGATAGTTGCGCGATGAACGCAAGGAACACTTTTACGATTCGTTCCTTGGCGCAGCGTTGGAAGCAATTCACCGAAGACGCCATTCAGACGAGCGATCTTTTTTTCTTGAACGAAACTAAAATGGGTTACCAACCTGCTGCGTCCATTGCTGTCAGCTGCTTTCGATCGATGTCGAACGTGAAATCGAGTTGCGTGTGCGTTACGCCCTAGGACGCGTCAACGCACGATCGCCGGCAGCGACCACGGAGTATTGTTCCTTGTAACAACGGATTGACCCCAAGGCCGGCCCCCTAACCCAGGAAGCCCTTTTGAGGTGAGCGAATCTCCATTCAGAGGTGATTTTGAAACTCCAAACGTTCTGAGTGATATTGTTATGACCCACTAGTGCGACTGAACGCAAAAGCTGGAATTCGGTTTTCATCGTGTACGATGCCTTTAAGTTCACTTAACAACAGCAGATTGATGTGATGTCACCTAATGAACAGGTTCAGCCAAATCAAGGCGTGCTTGTCGCGAAACACTCGTCTGTCGCTTCGGAAGACCTGGATTATTATTATTGTAGCTACTACTGCAGGATTACGCCCCGCCTTTGGAAGTCGGCAACGATCATGGTTCCGTAAAAAACAGTTGACAACATTCATGAGATCTGTGTGGTTCGATGCATCCCTTGGTCTTGGTTGAAGAGCATCTATGTCTTTCACGTTTGTATAAACCTTCCCCTTGTCGCCGCTATATAAGCATCTTCCGAACTACGCCGATAAAAGGTATTTTTTTCTGAACGTCGAGCTTAGAGGGCAACCATTTTGTGTGCTATTCCAACCAAAATATTTTCTGGAGTAGAGCCAGTCTTTCGCTAGGCTCACGCAGAAAGCCAATCCCTGGCTGGTCTGGTTATACAGGGAAGTCGGTATATCCGTATGCCGAAGTTCCAGGCCTGTTCCTCAGGTGCATTTAGTGCTCCTTAGACACCCTTGCTGGCAGGTGCGGGGTTTGGGTTTCCTCTTATTCTCCGAATACTATGTTATCTCAGCTCAATCAATTTGATCCTCCTTCTTGAAATGGCTCACTAATCTTGCTGACTGCTAGGCTCGCTCCGTTTTCAAACGTGCGCAATGGCGACGGGAGATTCCTCACTTTTTTTGAGTTTTCTCTGATAGTGCTGGACCCCTAACAGATTGATAATTATTTGATGAATAGTTGTTGTTTTTTTTTTTCATCAATCAGCTTCCCTGAATTGATTTGTAGTTTTTTTTTCTGCTGTTTGGCGCACCTCGAGTGCAAAGTGAATGAATGTTCTCACGAAAGCTAAGCCAGTCATCCAGCGGTCATGTCTTAATGCGTTCGTAGGCTCTCTTCTATCCCTATTTGTAATCGTCTCAGAAATTCTGCAGACATGGCCGCTTATTTCCATCCTATACACAGGCTCAAAAGCACTCATGAGGCCCTAATAATAGTCGAAATTGGCTGGAATCTATTCTATCTCCACGACATCGCATCGAAAAAAAATCGTCATATTCAACAACAAACAACAACAGCTCAACAAAATCAACAATCAAAAATATCATATCAGTACATCATATTTGAACCAAACAATGGAACATTTTAGAAAATGACGGATAAACAGAATAACAATATTCGTCAGAGTATCTGCAAACGTTTACAAGACAAAAATTCACAAATCATGGGGAAAATCCCAGGGGCTCTGGCAGAATAACCACAAAATTAGCAGAAGGTTGTCATGAAATCTCCACAAAACTATCAATATTTTCGCAGCTCTTTCACGAAATTTAGTCACATTTCGAATTTTTCAAAAAATGAAATACTTTTCTGTTCACAAAGAGGCTCGTGGTCCGCCACCGATCCTCCACTGGCCCTCTACTACGGTAACCGAAGCGTTCCACAACAACCTCGACATGCACCGGCGAACCCGTAGTCGATTGATACGTCACTGTCAGCCCTAACCCACCCACCGCGCTACTCCGCCGTCGAAGGCAGACGGGGTCATCCAAGAACGCATCGATTACCGTAGTAGAGAGCCAGAAGAGTACCAGCGCCGGACCATGAGTTTTTGCACTTCGTTGTCAACAGAGTATATTTATTTCTTAACTTCCTCGCGAATATGACTATTTTCAAATGAAATTGGTTAATTTACACTACACTAATCGAAGCGTTCTCGGACCACCCCGGTATGCACCGGCGACCCTGTAGTCGAGCAATACGTCACTGCCACCACTCACCCATCCACCGCGCTACTCCGCCGTCGAGCCAGACGGGGTCGTCCGAGAACGAGTGGATTACCGTAGAAGAGAACCAGTGGCGGACCATGAGCTTGTGCACTTCGTATGAATTGAGTATATTTACTTCTTAACTTCCTCGCAAATATGGCTATTTTTAAATTAAATATGGCTAATTTTACTAATTTTTTGAACTTCTTTTATCCCTCATTTCACTACTATGAAATTACTGAACATGCCAAAAGAATTTTCGATCTAAGTGAAAATTCATAGGCCCAATTCCTGTCCCTTTCCAGGAAAAAAATTACCATATCAAAACCAAATTTTCTGAAATCGCCAGTAAGCAGAATAAGCAGAAAAAAAATTTGGCTGAAAGTACTGAATTTCTATTCGAATTGGCTGGAACACCAATAAATTGGAGTTTTTTTGCGGAAAAAATCCCTTTTTTTGTACAATTTCCAGAACATGAATTAAATCTATCAATTTTTCGATTACCTCGGCACCCATATTATTGCTGTCCGAATTTCTTCAATTTGAACGGTGCGGTCGTGGGCTCAGCGGCCTGTAGCCTACACGAGCAAACCCGCTTTTGTGACCGGAAATGAATAGTCCTCGGGACTTCAGCATTCAGACGACCATTCGGAGCTGCTGCCGGCGAAGACGGGCCATACACAGAAGTGCGACTCTAAATCAGAAGAAAGCAATCAAAAAAGTCCACCTCTATCTACAGAAAAATGTTTTCCATACATTATCTATCAGCACCCACTGTCCATCACTAGCAATCACAATCAGCTGATCATTGGGCCCAGCCGCTATAGAAACCGCTCTATACCCTGGAGCACCAAAGAGATCCACCATGGACGCCGACCGACGATCCGCACCTCCACTTTTTGGAAACTGTAGCAACATGACAAAGTAAAATCACCTTGAAATTAGTCATAGGCCGTCCCCTACCTCAAACAAAACCTTCGTGTTCGCAGTGGGTTCATCGAATCCAGGTGTAGCACAAAGTATAAATAAGCTGTCACCATCAGTAAACGTGACATCAATTGGGAGTTTCACTCGCAAAATTCGCGATTCTTCTTCAAAGAAGATAAAATTCATTTTACGCTACCTACCAAAAACGAAAAATTGAACTCACTCTTCTTCACATCGATGACAAACACTTGTGATCTAGTGGTAATTACCGCGACAAATTGAGCACAAGGAGAAACGGCAAGCTGCACGACTCCACCACAGCCATCTGTAGTAAGGGCAAACGATAAATGTACCCTTTTTCGCGCTTCTCGGCTTTTTCTGCTTTCTGCCAATTTTCGCCTATTTTTACAAAAAAAAAACGGGAAAATGGCGGAAAATGGACAGAAAACAGAGAACAGAAAATTGCGCACGACAGAAGCGTTTGAAATATCGACAACTTTTCTTTAAGACAGACAAGTCTTTTAAGTAATGGACGGGCTGATCCGGTGGATCAGCAGATCCAAGCAATTTATAAAAATTTTCTCGCCATTTTACGTCCTTCTTCATTCTCTTATTCTTCCCTACGTAATGTTAGGGATGAGCGGAAATTTTTTCTCCGAATTCCGAAAATCGGAAGGATCTTCTCAAATTCGGAAATCGGAACGCCAAAGCCATCGGAATTCGGAAATTCGTTCAGCGAAATTCTTAACCTTCCCCTAGTGACTGTGCCTACGGAGAAACCTGGGCTTAACCTTCTCTATTGAATAATTTTCATGTAAACACAATCAACCCTGGCTTTGTGAAAAGTCAAGACGAACCATGGATTAGAATTTAGCGCCCGAGATAACCCCTAAGGATTTAGCAAGGACAAGTGTAATAATTCTAATCTCGTGAATATTTCCGATTTCTACCGCATTTTCCGACTTTTCTTCGAAAATCGGAAGCAGGAAGGCTTAAACCCATTGGAAATCGAAATTCCGCTAATCCCTGGTCACAATATTAGATCACAAAAATGCCTAATCGCTTGAGTGTTTTACGAAAACTATTCGAATATCCAATCAGTATTCCGAAAAAAGTCGATTAGTAATTGAATAAATCTCTCAAGTATTCATGAAAATAGGATGGAGAACAATTATTTTCTTGGAACGTAGCCATCGAAAAAAAATCGTCGGAAAAGAAAGCCCAGTTCCGAAGGGATCACTCATTCAAAAACTCCAGAGCCCGTCGTTAGAAGTAATCATTCAGTCCAAAAAGATGTACATTAAATGCCCAAGCCTGATACGTACTCTGCTCCAATACTCGCTCCGATTCCCCGTCTTTGACCGACATCCGCCAAAGTTCGAAATCACCAGAAGTCATGAACAGACAGTTGCCAGCCACCTGGAAATGGGAGTAATAAGGCAGCCGGCGAAGCACACAAACATGACAAAAATATATCTAACACTACCTACCTTCAATGCAGACGCGGATTGTACTTTACACTTGCTTTTCAGTGAAACCTTGTCCCCATTTTTGACATTCAACTGGTACACCGTCGTTGAATCGCTCGACGAAATCGCCACCACTCGTCCATCCGCCGACAGGTCGCTGCAATACTTATCACTCTCTTACAGCTGGAGTCACGAAAATGTATATGAAAACAAGTAAAAGTCACCAGGCCAGTAGGGGCTTCTTCTCTGGACAGTATATCCGAGCAAGGTACACCGGCTGTCGTTTCACAATCACTTCACCCGTCGATGACGTCTGCTCGCCGGCCCCATTTGTCCAGATATCAACGAAATTCTGACCACGATACATCAGCAAGGATCCTCCGAGGCCAAGCAGCTTCTGAACTCTTTTCTCTATAGTCCTCACTTCCTACTAAAAAAGTCAATTGAAGAACCACACACATTCCACTGCGTCGCCACCACCTGGCAACCGTCCTTTGCCACGTATATAGCATGATCTTCGCCAGCAGCATAAACCTAAATTTGCAATAAAAACAACAGTTTTCGAAACTCCGTAGTGCTATAAGAACGTTGAACCTTGTCATCAAAGCTGGCCATCGCCCGCACATCTCTGATGGGACCATTACGCTTTTGTACAATACGGAAATCATTTCCAGCCTGAAAGAATCTGAGAATTTCTCCAACCATGGAAATCTCATGGAAAATAGCCTACAATTTGCTTGACGCTTATTATTCTCGGATCAACCCCGGCAGCATGAACTCGGTCTTCGCCGGCAACCAAGCACAGCACATCGGACTGGTGGGTTTCCACGCTCTGGAAAGATTATTTGACACATTGGGATACAACTTTGGCCTCTTGAACTCCCATTTCTCATTGGATTAACACTAGGGCCAAAGAACATTTCATCGATTCGGCTCAAGCGTGTACTATTATGGAAATGGTTCACACTTCACACGAAGGGGTGGGCCGCGCTCCCGACCGACCTGAATGAACAAGACCACGCTCCCGACCGCTCTAGAGGGAAAAGACCGCGCTCCCAACTGCCTTAAAGGCAGCATACACGCTCGTAAATGTGGTTGGGATCACAACGTGAATCAAACCGTACGGCCTACAACCCAATGCCTACGCATTTTGAAGAGTCAAAAATGACCCACATTGCCGTTACAGGAGTAACAAGTTTGGCCCCGCCCGTATTTGCTCGCCCCCTGTTTTTGCCCTTTTCCTCCAACGCAAAGTTGCTGGGTCATCTTCGCCGTCAGTGGCGTTTGTGGTTCACTTGTTAGGCAATCCACCAACAGTACCGACGGTGAAGATGACCCAGCAGCCTTGCGTTGCAGGAAAAGGGCAAATACATGGGAGTGAAAATACGGGCGGGGCCAAACTTGCTACTCCTGTAACGGCGTTGTGGGTCGTTTTGGACGCTTCGAAATGCGTGGGCGTTGTGTTCTGAGGCATACCATTCTATTTCCGTAGTTATCTCAACCACGTTTACGAGCGTGTATGCTGTCTTTAAAGATGTGGCCCGCGCTACCGACTACCTTAAAACAGTGGGCCGCACTACCTTTTCTTACACAGGTGAGACGCGCTTCTGACTGCCCAACATGGATGGGCCAAGCTTCTGACCGGCCTGAGAGCGACGAGGACGCACTCTCGATTGTAAACAAGAAGAGCAGCTGCACCGACCAAAAGAGGGGTCCATTGTGCTCTCTGTTCTCTTTAGTGAATGAGCCGCGATCGTGATTACTAAATGGATGATCCGCCTTACCACCCAACCTGAAGGGAGAGTGCCGCACTCCCGATTGTCCCTAAGGCATCTTTTACAATCCTCACCGCAAGTGCGGCACGCGCATGACGCGCGGCAAGCGCTGTGAACTATGAACTTCCCACCGCGCGGCACGCGCGGGCCGCCCATCCACCACTGCCATAGCAGCACCTCCAAAACCGCCATGGTGGTTTTAACATTTTAAATCAATACTCACTTCACAGTTTAAGTCCACTCCAACATAAGTAATTCTGAGACTATCCTACGCTACCGTATACGTGAGTGCAAGCTAGGAATTTCTGTGCATTACACAGTTGAGGCCCAACTTTAACCAGCACCGCCGTGGCGGTGGCGCCGGGGGATTCAGAGTTGTTTTCGGCGTGTCCCACGCGCACCTCACTCGCGGTGAGGACTACGAGAAATGCCCAATAGGCGATCCGCGATCCTTATTTCCCCAGATGGTGGGCCACACTCCCACGAGACTTAAACGAGTGGAGCGCGCAAACGAAAGACCTGAGATAGGCCCGACTGCCCTACTTTTCACCCATAAGGGGGATAGCCACGCTCCCCGCTGCCCAAAATGGGTGGGCCGCAATCTTTATTCTCCTACTCCAGAGCGTGAGCGGCACTCCGAACCAGGAGATATGGGGCCGCGCCTCCCAATTGTCCCGAAGAGGTGAACCGTGCCTTTGATTTCCCTAAATAAATTCGTCGCGCTCCTCATTTCCTTGGAGAAGTGGGCCACGCTCCTGATTTCCCTTAAATGGTAGCCGCACTCCAAAAAGAGATTAGGGGAAGGTGAGAGGTCCCACTCCCTCTTGTCCTGAAGGATAGGTGGACGCACTTCCGACAAAGAGAGGGGGGGGGGAGTGCTTCAAACTAGTAAAATCAGATGACGAACCGCAATGAGCGCTCCATTGTGAAAATTCCAAAATGAGACCACACCACGTGAGTCTCCACTAGCTAGAATTGTATCGTTAAAAAAGCAAGCACTCCAGACAATTGTAGGAAGACGTTTTTCCTGAAATAATACTTACAGGCCATAAAACGGCCAATGTCTCACCGTCGACTGCGTACCACGTGCTGCGCGACCGCACGCGTGTCGGAAGCAGACGGGTTTTGGCCGCCGCGCGACGAGTTTTGGCCGCCGCGCGACGTTTTGGCCGCCGCGCGGCGGCCGAAACTCGTCGCGCGGCGGCCAAAACTCGTCTGCTTCCGACGCACGTGCGGTCGCGCAGCGCGTGGTACGCAATCGACGGTGCGACATTGGCCGTTTTATGGCCTGTACCAACGCTTAGAACTCAAACCTTGTCATGAAAAGAAGCTACAACTCACCTTTCTGGCCAAAACTAACTTATGAGCTACAACATTATTTTTCACTACATACAAACAATCCATGGCTCCAACAGCAATCTAAAAAAAAAGGAATCGTGAGCCGAAAAACTATCAATTTTGAGCCCACGCTCGAAAACGCACCACATCTTTCCGACTAGAAACAGAAAACAGCCGCTCGTCGACTCCAAGAGTAACGGTTGACACCACAGTCGAATCCTCGAAACTATATATGAACAATGTGGCAGAATGTGAGACTAGAGCAACATGAGTAGAATCTATAGCACACGACGACCATAAGGGTGACGGACAAATTTGAACTCGCTGAAAACACTGTTCACCTCTTCAAGCTACAGAGAATGCATTCTTAATATAACTAAAAGCATCATGTGCACCACAAATCACATCTGATTATTTTCGCTCAGTTCAACCACCTGAAATTCCAAATCGCCTACAGTTCACCTCCGCACTGCCGTTCAGTCCGCAAAGTGCACCCTGATTGAGAAATCTTGCAGCGGCGCGGTTGCGAGCATCCTCAGACAGAGATATAGGATCACCCGGGCGCTTTTGGCCTTTGGTGCCCGGGTGATCCCACCGCCCGGATGATCCCACATCCCTGTCTAAGGATACTCGCAACCGCGCCGCAGCACGATTTCGCAATCAGCGCGCACTTTGCGGACTGAACGGCAGTGCGGAAGTGAAGAATACAAATGTCGTTAAGTCAGAATGGGCAGTCTGCTGAATCAGTTTAGATACCACCTTCGAGGAAACGCTCAGTACACTTACGACACCTTAAAATAGACTTCATGAAGCACAATTCTAATCGAGGTGCTAGATGACCGACCCAGGACTCCGGTCAGAACGGCCGCAGTCCTGGGTCGGTAATCTAGCACTTCGATTTGGATTGTGCCCCATAAAGTCATGATTGCCTGATGGAACCCGTCGGGCGAGAGAGGGCGGAGTTCTTGGTGAGCCAAAAAGCAGCTCGAAAAAACAGCATTTTCATGGCAGTATATCAGAAATGAAGTAGCTAAGGGATCAGAATTGGCAAAGTCCTGATTCGGTCATCTAGCACTTCGATGAAGTTTTTGTCCCATAAAGTCATAATCGCCCGAAAGAAGCCGGCGGGCCAGAAAGGGCGGATTTTTGTGTGAGCCAACCAGCAGTCAGAAGACATAGCGTCTTCATGAAGGTAAACCAACAAGAAAAAAGCTAAAGCCTAGTTTTGACTGCATCGCTGCCGTTTTTCATCGCAGCGATTTCACACCTGCTGCTGCAGCGATGTAGCAGCGGCAGCGATTCTGTTCATAGTGCATAGCCTCACGCATGATCGAAGAAATTCAATCAATTAGAGAAATTAATGGCTGGTAGTTATCAATAACACGTTTCGACCGGTAAACACTGACCTTGCCATGTGAAAGGGTCAACGTTCACTTAGCGAAACGTGTCATTCCCTGGCAATCGCTCCATCGCTGCCATTTTGGCCGCGATGGAGCGACGGTCAGCGACCATTGAGAATCGCTCTTCAAGCAGCGATGCAGTACGACATAGGATTTCGTCGCCGCGACCCAGCGATGTAGGACGTTTGCCACGAAGCGATCACACATGGAGCGGCTTTCCATTACGCGCGATGAAAAAGGAACAGTTGTCCCTCGCATGGCCGCAGCGACCACCTGCAGTCAAAACTAGGCTTAAGGAACAAAAATAGGCGGAGTCCCGGGTTGGCCATCTAGCACTTTGGAGGTCATGCAAAAAATGAAAATAACGACGACTATCAAGGCGCAAACTCTGAAAATGGCTTTTTCACAGGGTCGCTCATCTAGCACCTCCTGAAAAACCGCATGCTGAAAAGGATTTTTAAAAACGATCAATGCGCAAACTCTACAGACTGTCCTCTCTTTACATGCGGAAGTTTCTATGATAACCTTTCGACATTTTCAGAGCAATCATTGTACAAAAACGTTTCGAAGCGCAGATTTCTGCGCGCACGATGCCTCAGAATCGATTAAAACGTCGAAAAAATCAAATGTACCCGCAACGAAGTTGTATGTGGATCAGCTATAGTAATAGAACCATTCAAATACGTACAAAGAATAGAATCTCCAACAAAACACACAGACTCAATGCCACCATTTTCAGGACAAATCAACTGGAAAGGAAAATATTCATCGATATATCAAATCTGAAATGATTTCCTCTCACCTTTTCATATACGCACAACCAACCGCACAGAATGTTATATTGCTCAACGACATCACCACTGGACCTGAGAATCGGAAAGTATTGATCTTCTTGTGGAATTCGGTTTTTAAGACGAATTTGAAAACGCGTTTTCCAACCTTCGAGCATATTCAAAATACATTTGAAGGCTCAGGGAACGAACCGACCAGAAGCAACTTCTGGAAGCAGGACAAGCCTTTTCTGGCTAAATTTACGCGAATTCTTCGACTAGCCACCGTATCAATACCGACTCTCACTGGCCAACGACTGCCGCGACGCGACCGCTCGCTATGGAGCGGAGCTCACGTTACCAATCATATCCACGCGAGTACCCAGCAGGGATGTGCGGCAATTGCCGTTTGCCGGCCGTTTTCGAATGATTTTTGTCGATTGTCGTTTGCCGTTTGTCCTCCCATTTTTCGACAAAATTCAGCAAAAAATGCACAATAGATAACAAACGCCGTGATTAGGACTCGCATGCTAAATCCGGTTATTCTTGCTGCGACCTGCTCGAAAGAAGAGACACAGGATATACAATCTTTAAAAACCTCAAGCCCGTGGGTGTACATAAGATACCGTGCGATTGGTCACGTAGAAGCAATAAATAGTATCGTTGTGAAATGATTGTGTGAGTCCACTTGTCTGGAAGACTACTGAATCTCACACCCCCTCCTTGTTGAGGTTTGGGCAATTAATCTAGTGCTCTTCGGGACAAGAATTAACATCCTGAACAACTTTAGGAGAGGGCATAAAAGGTTTAGGTAAAACACAGGTTGGCTCGACTTGTTTTAGATATTTGATAACAATACATTTCTATTGAGATCATCTTACGTCATAGTAAACGACTAGGGGTTGACCGTTGACCGGTGATCGATGTTGACAACAGAAAACGCGGTACTTCACTAGGAGCGCGCAGAGCGACGGGAAAGTACGTGGGATCCAAATGGGATACTCCAAGCGTCGGGAAAAGTGACTGGAAGCTGACTTATTGTGACAGAGCACCAAGCTCCAAGGAAAGTGTGTAGGACCCAACTGGGAACGTGCCAAGCGCCAGTAGCTCGCTAGGAGTGCGCAAAGCGCCGAAGAATGAGTGCAAGACTTTGCTGAGAGTCCGTTACTGTCCTGGAGCGTAGGCAAGGCTTCACTGGAAGTGTAAAAGCTATGTGTAATGGATGCCATTCTTTAGTAGCAGTTTCTGGGCTTGTGATTTTCGCCGTCTAATATCATGCTTACAATTGCGCTGGAAAACTTTATAATGAGTTAATAATTGGAGTTTTGAGTAAAAGGGTCGGAGAGGGTATACACGGCGTGGCGAACATCCGTTTCGAAACAGTTCGTTGCTTGACAATGAACTGGATGCATGGACTCGGGGCTGATGAGTTGGGAGGAAGTGATGGTGTATAGTTTGGGTTTAAGTTCTTGAGCGCAGTTGTGGAGAATTTCAAAGGTCGGAGGGGGAGAGGGTTGTCAAAGATTGAGCAGTTTTTCTAAAATGCTTCCAAGTTTTTCCCTAAACGTGCGTTTCAGTTGCAATTTCCCACGCCATAGTCTACCCAAATTCCGGTCAAAAAGTAAACGTACTGTGAGGCACGCCAACAATACGAAATGTGCACGAGAAAATAGTTTTTTTTTTAACCGTTACAACTCGAAAATTCGTATAGCTTTTTGGACAAGGTTTTTTATTTTGCCGTTTGTCGATTGCCGTTTGCCGGCCGTTTTGGGACAAATTTTGTCGATTTCCGTTTGCCGATTTTTCAAAATCGTTTGCCGCACATCCCTGGTACCCAGTCTATTGTGCTTATCTGGGCCGAATTCCGGTCCGCAATTGCGTCTCGACACGCTTTGCGGCCGCACGCTCCCGAGTCGAAATATCTTCCAGCGCCGCAGCCGCCGATCTACTGACTCTAGGTGGGTTTTGGAAACTGGAAACTAAGAAAAATTGGAGAAAATTGTTTTTAAAAAAAACCACAACGAGTAGGCGTTGTCGCTGGAAACCCGACTGACTCGAGCGCGTGCGGCCGCAAGGCGTGTCGAGACGCAATGTATCTTTCATGAAAACTTGGGTTAATTTCAAGGAGTTCAGGGTAATCGCGAAGAGGCCTGATTTTTTTTTTCAAATATATTAACCCACTCCTCTCCAGTCTTCCTCGTCACGACAAGTTTTCCCATTCCTTCATGTATCGCCATCGCATGAACTGTTTTCCCCTCAATTCGTAGATCCTTCCGACTTTCCACCTCCATTTCTTCCATCGAAAGCAACCAATACTTCAGCTACCAGCGGCACACATTTTTCTCACTCCGAATTTATCAAGTATATATTTCCGCGATAAACGCCAGCAGACTGCACACTATAGATTTACTATACTAACATTTATTGAATACTTAAGTGATACACATGAAAAGTCTTGCACATATCACGTAACTGTGAACTAATGCAGGAAATTGGTTGGGGAAGAACCAGCTTCATCACTGGGCATCGCTCCACAGAGGGCCCCGCCTATTGGTCGATGCAATAGCGGGGAGGAGCCAGCCCCGCCCTAACCCCTCTCCTCCATGAGAACCTGTGTATACTGGCATAAGTGAGAGATGGATACAGATTACAAAAAAAGTGAACTTAGAGTTCCGGAATGGTTACTGATCATATTCAGCTTAGAGTATAAAATGTTCAACTTGAAAAAATAAAATGATTCGTCCGCATCTTTAAATTACGAAGCCGGACTCAGCAACTGAGCGCGAAATCATACTCTTCATTTTTCAGCGAGCGAAATTTCCCGCCAAGCAGCGTCGCGGCTTCCTACTTGAATTAAACAGACTTTATGATAAACTACAGGTCCGTGTCGAACCAGCTGCTGTTGTTTGGTGGAGTTGGGAAGTGATCTATGCGCTCCATGCCATGGACTGGATACATCTCACCAAACAGTTCCGGCTCCAGTCCATCTCGCTGCCATCCAGATGACAGCTCCGCATCCAGGTCCTGGGAAAACTACAATTCACATTAATTAAAACAAAGTTATTAGAGAAAATTAAAAACACAACGAGCTACAGCATCCTCAGAAAAAAATACCTGTCTATACGGTGCTGGCTTGTCATTTTCCAGATTCTTCAGCACACCGGATGCATAAGTGGCTACGGATTTATGTTCCGATCGCATAGCTTCCACCAGGATTGGAGTAACACCTGAACACTCAATTTCTAGTTTTTGACCTTAAGGCCGTAGTTATACACCAGCGGGACGCTGCGAAAATAGCAAGACAACTGCCACTCATGTGGGTCCTAACCGCGGCACTGTATACTGTATCCTTACGGGACCTACCCCATTGCAAATTTGCCAATTTCCATCAGCTGATTATTTTTCAGATCTTAACTTATTAAAATGCCACCAAAACAACATAACGAGCACTGCTATGACAGGAGCAATAGATTTATAGTGACTTCTTGCAATAAACAAGTCATAGAAGCGTGAAATATCGATAAAATACAGTTGAAACGCCCAGGAATTTTCGGTCCGCAATATTGCGTCAAAGACGGCAAAGACGCAGCATTACAGACGAGTCCCTGATCCACGCGGCAAGCGGCGGCAATGTCATCGCGACACGTTTTCATTTCGCTGGTGTATAACTACGGCCTTACTACTTTCATACAAGAAAAGTCTCAATTAGTTGGCATCTAGACAGATCGACTGAGTGCGGGCGGTCGCGCTGCATCAATTAGCAGCTAAAACGCAGAGGTTTTTCTCCGCCCACACTTCCTGCAAGGCAATAATTCACTAGAGCTCACCCTGCATTTCCCGAGAGCTTTTATGAAACCATGTTTTGATAGTTGTGGGTATAGGACACAGCACTGATAGTCCGTTTTCCGAATCCCCTAAATGCCCCGAGATTCACAGGAGATTTCCAAAAGGGGCATTTTCCTAGCTTTGCTTAGTGAAAAGGGGTACACGAATCGCGATTTTTAGGGCGTAGACAAAAATTGCCTCGGGTTGAATTCCAACCTTTTTCCTAGGGGTTGTTTTGGGTGTTGATTACGAATATGTGGTCCATTCGTCCATATTTGAAAAATTCCGTCTGATTTGGTCCGACGATTAAAAATGGGGGGAATTTTGATGGCCAAACGCGACTTTTGAAGATTTCGAGGATGCTACGATGAAATCGTCTTAAAACTTCTGCATGGGGGTTATTCGGGTAGCCCAACACGGATCTGCAACACATTCATCGATTTTCGATAGATTACGGTAGGTTACGGTGGGTATGCGGTAGCTTAGTCAAAGTCTCAGATTTGACTCCAAATTTCTTTATGGGTGCTATTTGGGACGCTGAACACGAATTTGAGGTCCGTTTTTCGATTTCCGAACGTTTCAGGTATGTAAAGCCAGTTAGCAGGCATTATGCCTACCTCCGACACTGGCAGCGGTCTCCTACGAGAGATTCCGGGGAGTCTTAGCCCCATCAGCTACACGGATCCTGTTTTTCTCCTTGCGGAATCCTGCTTTTCTTTTCTTTTAAGACCCAATAGCGTTCCTCCATCAAATATCATAAAGGAGAAAATCCGGCTCCAAAGCACCGAACCAATCAATGATGGGGACCTGGAACAGTCAAATCGGCTCTCCACCCAACGACGGCGCGTATCGTAGGCAGCACGAGTTTGATCAATCGTTCAACATGCGAGTTCCCCGCCAATTACCGGAGCTGTTTTGTGGTGTAGGTGACCCAATTGAAGCGATGCGACACGATGTCCTGTGGGAGACCGCTTCGCTCTAGTTCGGTCATCCGCAGTACAAAACAGCTCGTGTCGCTGACCTCGATCGTCGTTTTCTCCCATAGGATACCACTGTCAGTGTCGAAGACCGTAACCTACAATAACCGCAAGCCTGACGACAAATAGACCCCAGATTCGCGTTCAGCGCCCTAAAAACCCACAGTTGAAGATTTTTAGCCGAATCCAAGAGATTTTTTCTGAACACCCCAAAAAATCCCTGGTACCCTTCACAACCTTTTGTGAAGCAATGAAAATGCCATTTTTGAAATTCTCGCAGCCATTTAGCGAATTTTGAGCACGGGTCATTTATGTGCTGTCACACCCCTACAGCAACGACAACGTGGTTTTCCAAATACCTACAAATTACCTATTTGTACAGGGGTCTGCAGAGTTGAAGTCGCGGCGATACTCGCAGCGACGAATAGCACTGGGTGATGCAATATCGACTACATTCAGCGACGAGGGCGACCAACACGGCAGGAAGGGCGACGAGGGGTCACCGCAGCGCAGAGGACCGCGACGACGAGGAGCTGCGACGACCCTGCGTCACTGCCAGCGACCGGCAACCGACGCGGAGCCGATAGTGTTCGGGAACATTTTTGTCGCCGCGACAAGGATCACGCTCGGCGATCAGTCGCCGGTCAGTGTAACTCTGCAGACCCCTCATGGTTCTTATTGTACTCCTATTACTTGTATTTATGTGTGTTCATGTGTATATGACGTTTGCCTTGAGTGACGTAATGAACAACACAAAACAAATCGCCACGAGAAAAAGTAAAGCAGCCCCTAGTAATTTGTATTCGGACACAAACCTGTTAAAATCCCGTCCTCAAGCCTCCAAAAATCCGTCCACGGTATACAACAAAGACTACTTGATAAGGAACTTTTTGAAAACTCTCGAGAGCCAACAATAAAAAACTGACCAGCCTCCTCGACAGCTCTTGCTCCTTCCGGTGTTTTCGACAGCTGGTAGAGTAGACCCAAAAGCTCACGCTCAAGCAGTTCATCCTCAGCTCCGGACACCTTTAAAAACACGTTTTCAGAAGGTATGCGGACTGATATGTACCATTCATGTCATTGAACCTACATCGCCTCTCGAAAGGAACTCCACTATGAGTGATATGAACGCAGGATCCTCACACAACTGAGCAGCCACGGCTGGATGTGATGCCAGCTGATGCAGAGCGGAGACAGCACCTAAAAATTTGAGCGAATAACCGAAAAACTACTTGCTAACCACCCGAAACCCGAAAAAATCACCTTCGACCACTCCCCATATCGGCACTCCATCACTCTCCGCTGCCGGATCCTCACGAATCGTGGCAGCTGCACGGCCGAGTATGTCAACAGTCAGCGACACAACTGTCTCACCTCTTTCCGTCATCTCCTGGAAATCAAAAAAAAATTACCTATCCAGGAAAGCCTCAGTATTACACCGAAAACCTAACCTGGGTAAGCTCAACAAGGTTAGCTCGGAGAAGTGCAGAGTTTCGTATAACACCCAAAGCGGCTTTAATCACAGGGGCACGTAGAGTAGCCAAAAGCTGCAGAAGCATTGGGAAGCTCCTACACAGTCGGAGATCCTGCTGAGCCTGGAATCGAATAAAAATATTACTAGAAAGCCATCACAGTGAGCCCTAACCAACCTGCTCCGCAAATGAATGTCTCGCTGTGCAATGACGAAGTGCGCAAAGTGCCGGTTCCGTAGCCTCTTCGACATCCGGGAAACGATTTATGGCCTCCACCAGTGATTCGACGCCATGATTTGAGCACAGCTACAACATATATAGCTTAAACACCTCGTCGTAATCACTGCAGGACCTCACTTTAGACACCAACCGTCTGCTTGTTCCGAACGTTATTGCATGTCAGATTACTCAGTATACCACAGGCACACGATGTCTGAGCTGCATCTGCGACGCGAACGATTTCCAGTAGACGGATTACCTAAAAGAGAATTGGTCACACAAAAAAAAACAGGGGAGTCTACTACTGCAAAATCTTACCAAGGGTGACAAATTGTCCTCATTAGTAGCAGCGTCGGACAGATTCCTACATGCTACAAGTATCGCCAGGAGCACTCGATCATCCGTAGCCGCACACATCTCTTTGTATAGGGATGGGAGACATCCTGAAAAAAGACACAACATTCCTCAACATTAAAAAATCAATTCAGTAAAGAAACGACTGAAGACAGACCTAAACTGATAAGAGCTGCCTTGTTCTGCTGACACACTGACAATGATCTCACACACCGAATCACCGTGTACATCAATTTCGGATACTGACTGTAGTTGTTCAAGATGTGGACCAACGTCTGCGGTCCACCCAGCGATAGAAATACGATTTTCGACTGCGGATCATCTTAAATAATTAGCGATTGGGGAACATGCGCCAGGAACAAATAATGGAAATGAAGGTTTAGTTTTTTTTCAACCACCTTTACGTACGTTTGTAAGCATGCCTCAGTCTTTTCACCAAATTTGGGTAATTTTTAAATATATTTTGATGTTGTCACTTTGGAGCTGTCGAATTGGAATCAGACCTGTCTGGGAGGATAGGAACACTGATAGGGGGACTCAGAAAATGGAAAGCAATTTACTTGTAACATATAAGGCCGAAAACAAGTTATATGTAATTTATCTAACACAATGTAAGTTACTTGCGACTTATCTCAGGTCATTTAAGTTACATGCAACATATCGACGAGAAACCGCGTGCACTGAATCCTCCGATGGGGAGGCCCCCACAGCGTTTTTCGCGTAGGTGGCGGTCTGCGCACATGCGAACCCGTTCTCCGCGTCGCGTGTCGTCTGCGTCGCGTGATGGCCACACATGGTGAAAATGTTAATGAGAGTTACTTGAGAAATTCAAGTAAGTCACATTTATATTACGAGTAACTTGTTTCCATTTTTCTGAGAAGGAAACTTGGAGAAAGTGGCCATTTTCACCCTAATGCCACTTTATAGGATCAATTTTCGTCGAAAAAATTTAATTCGACCCTTATAGATCCGCTCCTTTTCTTTGAACGGAGTTATACTCGTATATTGGTAGATTGCCGTAGTTAATTGTCATTATGCCCACCGTAGCCTACCTTAATCTTTCTTGAAACTTAAAGTGACCTCCATAAACGTATTCAGCGTTCCAAATGACCCCCTGAACAAACTTCGAACGATTTTTCTGAATTTCCGACGCCCATGAAATCCATAAGGGCAGAAATATCGTACATAGGTGTTATTTAGGACGCTGAACACGAACATGAGGTCCTTTTTGAATTTTTGGGTTATGCTGTTGGCTTAAACCATTTATTCATATTGCAGTTTTCCAAAAGGAAACCTAATTATTCGGCTGATATCTCTTGCGTGTCCCCAAACCTGTGCTCCGAGATTCAAAAAGTTCCTAGAATATTTACAGTTTGCGACTGGGTGTTCTGAAACCCATCTCCCATCCAGTAATTTCCCCACTCCCAATTGGTAACACTACAATAGTTGTTCAGAAATTTTTAATCTTCGATGCGGTCAAACGCTTAGAGGCAGTGTTTACGATAAATTTCACTTCCGAATCTCCACGGTTCACGGTGTGTTTGGTGCCCTATATAGGGCACCAAACACAAGGCATGCTTAAAGGCACAGGACACCCAAGAAATCAATTTTCAGATTTCATGCTTTTCTTGGAGAGTCACACGCTGATCACAGAGGTATCTCTAAAATCGTCCAAGACCCCCTTTGAACAATGTTATGGCTCTTCAAAGATGCCTAGATTTTGAGGGTAAAAAATTGGTGGACGAGTTGTCTCAGGCCTGTAACTCTCTTCATTCGCAATCGTTGCGCGAGAGCGAGCCAGGATATAGAGACAGTCCAGCAATGGACTGAAGAACGACGACTTGTTTGAATTCATCAATCCATCGAGCCGAATCGAGTCCGAAAATCTGCTAGGGGGCCGGGCCTGTGGTGGTGAGCGAGGGGGGTCGGGCCTGTGGTGGTCGCTTATATCTCGCTTATTTGAAGGAATTGAGATCTTGCCTTTGGCAAGTGTTATACAGAGGGGGGGGGTCTTCCACACAATTATCTGAAAATCTCAAAATTCATATACTGTGCCTTTAAGAAGGACACGAAAGACGCGTTTTTGAGCAAAAATAGGCCCTCTCTTGTTTACGTTGATTTTTGAGCGTGGAGGAATTGACCACTAGATGGATGATACCTATCAGTGCAATAAGGCGATCAGCTCACTTATCAGCACTTCCCTGACTTGATCATTCCTGTAATCTGAGTCTTCATTTATTCATTACGAGGAGGCGGATCTGGGGCACCAGGCGTGTCTGGGGCACCAAAACCAGGGCTGTGCGGAACTGTTCCGTTTCCGATTCCGTATTTCCGGTACTTTTTGAGCTGTTCCGTTCCAATTCCGGTTTTTTGGGCCCGGAAACGGAAGAAAATATAGTACTACAAGGTGAATGGTCACGCCTCACCAGCGCACAAAGCCGCGGGTACCTCTGCGATGATCACAGCGTGAGTATAATCCTAATCGCTTGCATGGATGTCCCGCTCCTTCCAACCGTCACACGGTATGCGCCCTCCCCCTCCATCAACGCACAGGACGATCCCAACGTGGGTTTGACCTTGGCGGCTACAGAAGGCATACTTTAGGTACTGTTGCGCGGGTGAGTAAAAGGTGTTATCTTGCAGTCGAACCGTGGTTATCAGTCTCATCTCAGTGGAAAAGCATCACAGCTTACCTTTACGACACTTTATCACAATTTTTTTCGAAGCGCTGAACTATTGGCTGGCCATTACCCTTTCATGCATCAATACCATACTTTGTTACAATCGAGCCCTCCGGTTGAGGGGCCAGAGAGGTAGAAACTTTTCCTCTTCGTCTCTCTAGCTACTCACGCACTCGCGGGATTCAACTTCAGCGCCATAGGATTTGCAGGTCATAACCCCAAATTCCTCGTTTTCAGCAGCACGTGCTGCCAACGCATGCTGGGTTGGTTTCGACCACTTCTCAACGGTAGCTTGTGCTGCAGCTAGCAGCACATGTTGCTGCCGACAAGGGGTTCAGCACGATGTTGGCCCGGAGCGCGAACCCACATTACATGCGTTGCTAGCAGCAGCACGTTATTCAAATGAAGAGAGTTATTGAGCCACCGCCTCTTCCCATAGCTAAAGATGCGATCCTTGTAATGGCTCGCAGCAAGTATGCCAACCTCGCCAAGGTACGCAACAAAGGAATCATCCTCGCCTCGGTCCATATAAGACATCTTTCCTCGTGATGTTCAGTAAGGACCACCCTTTAAGCGTCCAAAATTGATATCCGGAGAATTGAGTACTTGAGATCACCTTCTGGGATCGGCCTCAAACGGACAACTGCTCTTTCAACAATGGTGGGTGCCATATGTATGTACCCGCAGATGTCGTAGAACACCGATCGCACTGGAAAAATCAGTCAAAGGTAGAAACTCGACATCAGAGAGATCAGCAGCACTCTAGAAGAGAATTTGCTCGCGCACACTTATTTTCAGCTCACTAGGAGAACCTGCAGCAGCAGCACGTCTTCCCTTCATGCTTCAAATCTATTTGTACTCCGCTCCCTTCCAGTTATAGACCGCAGCCCCACTGGTGCTTGAGGGAATAGATTGAGATCACAAGCTATAGAAGTTCATCTGCATGCCATGAGCAGCGACGAAACCTACCATTTAATTATACTACAATTTTTAGTTCACTTCCGTTTCCGTTTCCGAAAATCTTGGAAATGATTTCCGCACAGCCCTGACCAAAACGCTTGTTTGCCGCCGTTATTTTGCCGCTCCTGGCTCGTTTTCTACCGTTCTTTGGACACTGGGAGCCTAGGATCCTTCTCGCCTATCATTTCACAGTGGAAAGTCAACGAGGATGATCATCGTGAACACTGCCTTTAAAAGAACGCTCTATAACTACGTTCTGAGAGAAGCAGCGCAGCTAGGACGATCAAATTCGAACTTTTTGTCGAAAACTGATCCTTAAAAGTTGAATTTTGTTCGAAATAACAACTTTCTCCAGGTGGCCTTCCCTTGTGAGATAATCATCGGCTGGCATAGTCAGAAACCCTCCACGATTCTGAAGAGACGTCGAATGTGTGGCGCATCCCCGGAGGAACCGATTTACGGCTAGAACTTAATCCATTTATCACAGCACGAAAAGAGCTCCCGCTCACTTCTGGGTACTTCAAACCCCAAGGAAACCCCTTAGAAAAAACTAGAACCAGGAAGGGGGCTCACTTCTGGGCCACATCAAAACCATTGGGAACCCCTTGGAAGAACTCTGGAAATCCAGCAAGAAATATGGTAATCAACCTAGCAGCAAAAAGTAGAGACTGTCCGCAACCAAAGCAAGGAATTTCCAGTTGTTCTTCAGAAGTAGCGGGGCCAGCGCCTCTATTGCACCAAGAACTCGAGCTTGTGCCTTCACTGAATCCACATGCATCAGGAGATTACGGATCGTTGTCACCGCATATTGCACCACAGTCTGAAAAGAAACGGGATAATGTAAGGAAAACAGCTGATTTTTTTAAGGCAGTGTCCACGATAAATTTTGTTTTCGTTTGTTCGTAAGGTCTGAGACTCATTGGAACGATGGGGTCGAAAGAACAAACAAAAACGGTCCCGACAGAGCACTTATCGGCTCCATAGCTCGCTCGCGCTAGTCTTCCCTATTCAATCGATACGTATCTGATACCCGGAAAGGACTAGCGCGAGCGGATGTCGGAGCCGATATGGACTCTTTCGGGCTCGTTTTTTTATCGTTCTTCCAACCCTATCGCTCCTATGAGATCCTCATCTTCCGATTTCCGGCGAAAAAACAAAGACGAAGTTTATCGTGGACACTGC
Organism: Aplectana chamaeleonis; assembly: GCA_029168955.1. Taxonomy (NCBI): domain Eukaryota; kingdom Metazoa; phylum Nematoda; class Chromadorea; order Rhabditida; family Cosmocercidae; genus Aplectana; species Aplectana chamaeleonis. The sequence goes on along the minus strand of JAPDOI010001038.1, from coordinate 41,719 downwards.
CTTTAAATTCGGAATCTCAGCAAAAAAAACTACCTCAACGGGCGAATAAAGCATCCTGATCAGTTCCGCCAGCCCGCCGGAGCGGAAAATCTGCATTCTGCCCTGCGGATGTTCCGATATGTGACTCAGCGCTCCAACCGCATCACGCTTCACGTTGATATTGTCGCTCCTGAACATAAGGGGCTTACACTCGACGCCAAGTTATTGGATGACCAGTGTTTTCTGTCCAAGGCAAAAAAAAACTGCGGCTAATACATGATACACAGTATGCATTCAAAGGAAGTGTTTATGGCGGTAAACGCATCTGGAAAAACGTGTATTGTCAGTATCTCTTGGGCCTCCATAAAAAATCGCGCAGTATCCTGCCCCGAGCTGCAGGTTCCAAGAAGTTATTAAAAGCTGAAAACGGCCGTTTTTTGCGCTTCTTGTGCCTTCCAAAACGCACATTAGTCTTCGGAAATATCGGAAACGGACCTCATCATTGTGTTCAGCGAACAAAACAACCCCCTGGGCAAGGTTTGGGTGGAAGCACAGTTTCCAAACTTTGTCCAGATTTTGGACTTAAACGGATTTTCAGTTGGGCATTTATTTATATACCAATTAGAGGCTTCTGGAAACGTTTTACAAAAATGTTTCAAATTTTATGCAAAATCCTCCCAGGTGTGTTATTTGTTGCGCTGATCACGAAGCTGGGGTTTGTTTGTCGATTTTCCAAAGTTTTCGACTAAATTCGTTCAACGCGTCCAATCGTGGGAAATTTGAGGGCGAAACGTCAGTTTTGACGATTTCCGAAAAGCTATCATCGAAATGGCTCAAAATGTTTCTCGATGGGTTATTTGGAGTACTAAACACGAATCTGATGTCTTTTATCGATTTTTGACAGATCACATAGAATACGGTGGGTATACGATGGCTTAGACAAGATCTCAGATTTGACTCAAAATTTGTTTACGGGGGTTCTTCGGGATGGAAAATACAAATTTATGGTCCGTTCGCCGATTTTCGAAATACTAAGGTAGGTTTTGCTTGTGAAATGGCATGATACCTACCGTAAACTTCAGAAAACCTCAGAATTTCGACAAACGAACTCCAGATTCGTGTTCTCCACATTGGACTACCCCTACGTACAAATCTTGAGCAAAATCCGAGACAATTTTTTTGAAACATACTTCTCTTGCCTTTTTGCGAAGCCTGAAAAACTCTTGTCTTATAACTTCTCAGAACCTGCAGCTCGCGGCGGGATATTGCACACTTTTACTACTAAGCCAAAGGAGATACTGACAATACTAGTCGTTTTCGCAGATGCGTTTACCACTGAAAACACTACCCATGTTCGAACTACCGCGTTGCGACAAATATTTCTGCGTCAACTGCTTACTTGCTAGCCTTGATCAGTGCTTCAACGAGTGCAGGATAGGAAGCAATACTACGATCCTCCTTCGAAAGTAGATAGACACGTTGCACAGCCCGGGCTACCACCGCCTAAAAGTAAAAAATATATATCAACTTCAACTGAAATACCAAAAGTTAAGTGTGCATAATGTACCTCATCACGATCAGACATCAGATCTATGAGATCCGGAATCGGCAGTACACTGATATCAGCCGTTCCTTCAAAAGCCAACAGATCGAGCACTGCCGTCTTAAGCACCCTCGCTGGCACCGACATCTGAATAGAATAATACAATCATTTTGTAGCAGAACCCACCGGCACACGAAGAAACCCACTTGTTCAACTATTGTCGTACGATGAGGAATACCGTTGGACGGTCCGGCCTCACTTTCCGGAAACATGGCAGCACGGATCCGAGAAGAACGAGTTTCAGCATACATAGTTTCCGCATCTGAAAGAAATGGTTGCCAGTCACAGCTCTTAAGCGGATATTTAAAGGCAGCAAACACTCTCGTCGACGTGGTTGAGATAACTGTGGAAACAGAATGGTACGACTCAGAACACAACACCTACGCATTTTGAACGTCAAAAACGACCCACAATGCCGCCACGCGAGCGAGAAGTTGGCCACGCCCCTGTATTTCTCCACCCCTTGTATTTGCAATCTCCTCCAAAACAGGGTTGCTGGGCTATTCCCACCGCCGTCGCTGCATGTGGTTTACTTGTTGTACTACCCAAGAACGTCGCCGACGGTTGGAAAGACCCGGAACCCCTGTTTTGGATGAGGACGACAAATACAGGGGCGGATAAATACGGAGCGGTGCCAACTTCTTACTCATGTAGCGGCACTAGAAAGAGTTTTGACGCTTCAAAATGCGTAGGCGTTGTATTCTGCGTGTATGCTGCCTTTAAAGGTATGCTATGGCCATATAGCTTGTCCGGACGGGCCGAACTGCGGTTACCAAAGAATGGTTCCAGCCTGAGCACGACAGCTTTGCTGAATCTACCTGAATTAACACTGCCAAATAGTACAGTGATTTTCCAAAAAGCGGACCTTATTTTAGTGTTCAGCAGCCAAAATACTCTGAAAGCATAAAAAGTGAATGAATCATTTTCTCGATCCCTGTAGTCATATATGAAACCGCTTCAAGCCACAAAAGTCAAACAACTCATGCTCAAAATTGTCCTGAGTTTTCTGGGGACGCTGAGCACGAATACCTAATAGTTTCAAAATCCAGGCACGTTCCGGTAGTGTTGATTTGGCTATTTGGAGCCACAATTGGATACACCCCCCCCCTTTGTATCATCCTCGCTAGCTATCTCCTGTAACTGGTCTACTAATGTGGCCCTGGCCAGTGATCATGTTCCCATAACTACGTCATTGGATTTGTTACTTAATACCTTGCTTGCACCGTTTTCTGGCTCTCGTTGTAAGTCTTATTCTAAATATCGTAAGGCTAAGTGGGACTTATTCAAAGAGGTGTTGCTAAGCCAGGCGGCCGACTACCCGAGAAACGGAACGGTCCACGATAAGGAGAAGTTTATCGTCAATGCCATCGAACGAGCTCCAAAGCAGCTATTCCTACTGGACGTGTAAGGACTTTTCACCCAAATGTGCCCAGTGAAGTCCTCGAACTGATCACGATGAGAGACGACAAGCGAAGGTTGGACCCCAACGATCCTGCGGCACAACAACTGTCGGACAACATCACCGAGCTGCTAAATCAACACAAGCAGCAGCGCTGGAAAGAGCTAACCGAGTCGATTGATTTTGCCGTGGATGCCAGGAAAGCTTGGAACACCTTGAAGCAGCTTTCAGGCAAAAAGATGAGTACTGACCGCAATATGCTCGAATTTCCGTCTGGAAGATTCGAGCACGGATACAAAGCTGCTTGTCTCCTCGGCAAACTTTTTACATCTGCATCATCGCCTCGAAATATGCAAAACAGACGAACAATGCGAGCAATCAGGAAGCTCGATCGGCTGGATGTCCCAACTATTTCTTCTTCCGCCATTGACAAGATCATCAAGTCGATGAAAAATTCGCGTGCAGAGGGACCTGACGGGATATCGGCTGTTCATCTCAAGCACCTTCCTGATCCCTATTATGAACTGCTCTCTGATCTCATTTATTCGTCATTCAGTTCTGGTGTTATTCCGGCGCGCTGGAAACAAGCTGTCGTCATTCCCATCGCCAATCCAGGCAAGCCACCGGACAAGGCTGCCTCCCACCGCCCCATCTCCCTCCTTTCCCCCCTTGCCAAGCTTGCGGAAAAAGTCGTCAATCCACTCCTTCAAAGCAGTCTACAGCACAATACCCATCAGCATGGTTTCAAAAAGGAGCATTCCACCATCACTGCCCTGACATCAATCACCGAGCATATCATCGCTGGATTTAATTGCAAGACTCCAGCTAGTAGAAGCCTCTTCGTTGCTATTGATCTCTCGGCTGCGTTTGATAGCGTCAGCATCCCGCTTCTATCGAAATCCATACTGGAATCGGAAATGCCCAGTTGGTCTAAAAGATGGATTAATAGCTTTGTCAAAGCTGTCGAGATGTCGTACGTTCACGCCGTGGCAGTGTGGAGGAAAGAAGATCATCTCCGCGCAAACCGACGTCATCCCCTCCACGAAGAGGGTTTTTGTCATGGGAGAGGTGCTGGCCGGCCGCAGCTCTCCTTCGGATTCTCCTGCAAAGGGCCGGCGTGGAGAGGAATCCTGGACCCGCTCAGAAGTACCTATGCGCCGCGTGCGGCAAGGATGTTACCAGGAGACATACCAGCGTCCAGTGCTTCGGATGCCAAAGGTGGGTGCATCTCTCCTGTTCGGGTCTCTGCTCTGTGAGGCATCATAACTCTCCTTCTCGATGTGCTCTGTGCTCCTCACTTACCAACTCTGATTCCTCAAACTCCAATCGCCCCCTTCCCATTGTACATATAAATCTCAACGGCCTTCGTGGCAAGCTTTCTGAGCTATCTCTCTTTGCACGTACTTACCATCCAGACGTGATCATGGTTCAGGAAACCAAACTCTCTCCATCCCCTACAAATCCTCATCCCAATATCCCGGGCTATACTTCTTACCATGCTCCAAGGTCAAATCTTGGCGGAGGAGTTTCCACTTTTGTATTATCTACTCTTCCCTCACACCTCATACCTAACACTCCCACGGACGGTACTCTCGAGTACCTCCCGGTCCATCTCCCCCTTAAAACTCCCTTTCTCTCTTCAACATCTATATTCCCCTACCACATCATGCCCTCCATCCTATGATCCTATTCTACTCCTCAGGCAGCTTTACGACTGCTCCCTCTCATCTTCGTCTATATTTGCGGGCGATTTTAATGCTCATACATTTTGCTCGTCTCTTGGCTCTGATGCTAGAGGAAGTGACGTCGAGGAATGGGCGGAGGAGTGCGACCTGGTCATACTAAACGATGATCAGCCCACTCGCCTCCCTGCCAACGGCCGATCTTCTAGCCCAGACATAACTCTTGTCTCTTCCAACCTTTCAAACACCTGCTCATGGTCTACCTCGACTACATTGTCTAGTGATCATATTCCTGTCTTTGTGCACATCGATCTCTCAAATTCTCTTGCTCCTTATTCTGGTGTTCGACAACGTTCTTATCTCAATTTAGGCCAAGCAGACTGGTGCCTGTTCAGCGAGGTTGCGCTCCGCCTAGCGGCTGAATATCCGTGGAACGGCAATGTGCATCAAAAGGAGCACCACCTATCTGATGTAATCCGCCGGGCCATGAAGGCGGCTATTCCTGTTGGCCGCGTTAAGACGTTCTATCCAAACGTCACCAGAGAAATTCTCCAAAAGATTAGGACTAGAGATGCCAGGAGAGCAGCCGACCATCTAGACATTTACTGTCGTTGCTCAACTCGATGACGAGATCAGAAAAGATCTGGACAGGCACAAGAAAGAAGAATGGGAAAAGTTCACGGGACAGTTGGATTTCAAGGCGGACAGTGCAACTACGTGGAAGGTAGTACGGAAGCTATCTGGAAAGAGCTCGCCAGCTATCGTATCCACCATTGAATTTGATAATAACGTTTTCAAGACGGGTAAGGAAGCCGCCTACTCTCTTGGAAAAAGCTTCTTTGTCACAAGTACACAGCGTGGTCCGCAGAATAGAGTGACAGTTAGAGAGCTGTGCCGCCTCCCGCTCATGAGCACGGCCGATGCGTACACTGTGGCGCACGTAGAGAAGATCATAAAGGACATGCGGAACTCCAAAGCTGTCGGTCCCGACGGCATTTGTCCTGCTGTACTGAAGAAGCTCCCGACTGAGATCCTCCCACTCGTCGTTGATGTGATTAACACTTCATTCAGCTCGTGCATTATTCCCCAAAACTGGAAGACAGCCAACGTCATCCCGTTGCCGAAGCCAGGCAAACCTCAGTCGTCAGTAAAGGGTTATCGACCCATTAGCTTGATGTCACCTTTCGCTAAGGTAGCCGAAAAGCTCATTGTGGAGAATTCAGCAGAGCATAACGAGAAACAATTGTTTCAACACGGGTTCAAAAGGCTGCATTCTACAACTACTGCGTTGCTAGAAATTACTAGCTATGCAATCGACGGGTTCAACGCTTTGAAGCCATTGAGAACTGTTGCTGTCGCGTTGGATCTCACCAAGGCTTTCGATACGGTTAACCTAGGAATCCTGTCAAGAAACGTTTTGGAGTCGTCAATACCACCGTGGCAAAAGCGCTGGATATCGGCCTTTATCAAAGGTCGACGGGCAAGAGTCATGTTCCAGAACCATGTCTCCAACAGTATTCCTATGGCAGCTGGAGTCCCCCAGGGCGGTGTTTTATCACCAGCTCTCTTCAGTCTGTATCTAGAAGATATGCCTGAACCACCACAGGATATCAAGACTGTCGCCTACGCCGATGATATAACAATCATGTGTCGAGACCGGGATATAAAGGTAGCCGCCACCAAGATCAACGAGTACCTGAAGACGCTGAAGAGGTTCTTCGACGACAAGATGCTAAAGATCTCCGCATCGAAATCATCAGTATCCGTCCTCACAACGGACCCATCCGAGCACAGAGCTCATCCGGAGGTAGAGTGGGATGGAGACCGTCTGCCTGCTGCTCGATTTCCAAAACTGCTCGGTCTTGTGCTCGATCCGTCGCTCAAGTTTCATAAAAATACCGAGCAGAAGCAGGCTGTCGTTAAAGCCAAACTCAATGTTCTCAGGGCCCTAGGCGGTACCTCATGGGGTAGCAGCAAGGAAACGATACTCATGACGTATAAGGCGATTCTTCAGCCAGCCATGGAATACGCCGCACCGGTTTGGCAGCATCTAGTTTCAGAATCTTCCTGGTTTAAGATGCAACGCGTACAAAATGCCGCTCTTCGCATTGCCACCGGATGTGCAAAGAGTTCCCCAGTCGAGCATCTGCATGCCGAAGCCCGTCTATTGCCTGTGAAGGAGCACTGTCAGCTGCAAGCCCAACAATTACGAATCAATATTATTAAGCAACCAAACCACCCGTCCTGGAGAGTGCTTAACCCCGTTAGAGAGAGCCAAAAGAATGCCATTTGCCGATGCTCCATGCAAAGTTAACTTGCAGAGATGGCACGAGTCACAGCAAGAACGACTCCGTCTTTTGCGCGAGGAGCACACCAAGTTCGTACGGTGTCATCTTGAGAAGGCGGCGGTGAATCCTATACTAGGAGAAGTACCGCCCCCAGTCTGCGAATCCGAGACTCAACTCGGAAGAAGGGCTAGATGCACACTGGCATCGTTGCGCTGCGGTCACTCGTCAATGCTCATGTCCTACGTCAGCAAAATCGACAGCAGCAAATCTGATGTCTGTCCGGACTGCGGTACTATCGGCCATGATACAGCACATTTATTTCGCTGTCCGGTGAGACCTACCACGCTGACCATAATGGATCTATGGACGAATCCACTACTGGTCGCCCAGTTTCTTCACCTATGACGAAACCCTCGATGTGGCTGCAAAGAAGAAGAAGAAGAAGCTTTGTCAAAAATCGGTCCATTCGGGTCAAGTTCGACGGTCATCTATCGTCATCGGTCCCTTTGAAAGCCGGTGTCTCGCAAGGCGGGGTGTTGTCCCCTAGCCTGTTTTCGCTATTTTTGCCTGATATTCCTGAGCCACCAACTGGTATTCATCTGTGCCTGTACGCTGATGACATCACTATCGTTTGCACGGACTCAGTTATTGACCGAGCCACTGCCACCATGAACAACTACTTACGGACTTTGGCTGTGTATCTCAAATCAAAGTTGCTGACTGTTTCTGCCTCCAAGTCAAGTGTCACACTATGTACAACGGCCACTATCGAACATCGGCTTCATCCCAAGGTCATCTGGGATGGCCATGAGCTGCCACTGTCTAAGCATCCTCGACTACTGGGAGTCTTCCTGGATCCCTCGCTACGATTTCATGAGAATGCGCGGATACGTGCTGCCTCAGCCAACTCGCGCAACAACATTCTTCGCGCACTGGGCTGGAACTACCTGGGGCAGCACGAAGGAAGTGCTACGTATGACATATAGGGCCATGGTGCAGCCGGTCTTGGAATATGGTGCCCCTATATGGACCAGACATCTCTCTGAATCCTCTTGGTGCAGATTGCGAAGAACACAGAATACTGCCCTCAGGCTTATAACTGGATGTCACAAGTCGACGCCTATTCCGCATCTACATCAGGAAACCGGCCTACTTCCCGTGAAAGAGCACTGCTTACTCCAGTCTCAGCAATTTCTAATAAGTATTGTCAAGAGCCCGACCCATCCTAATTACCATCTTCTGTCGTCTGGCCCCCACCAAAAAAGCATCCGCACGCCGCTCAGTGCTTCCCTGTCTGCCGTCGATCAACAACGCTGGGCTACATCCGAGCTATCACGAAGAAGACTCCAGATGGCTGAGCATACGCGGTTCGTGGCAGAGTACCTATCTGATGCTCAGCCCAACTTAATCTATGCAGCGAAGCTGGACTACCGAGACGTACCCGAACAATACCCGCTGGTCTGCGATGCGGTCACTCCAGATATCTAAAGGCCTACACTCATCGGATTGATCAGTCAGTCCCTGATAAGTGCCCCGATTGTGAATGTGCTGGACATGATTCATTGCATCTGTTTTCATGTCTGGCCAGGCCTACAACCTTGTCTGCTCGAGATCTATGGTACAAGTCGTGTGAGGTGGCTAGCTTCCTACGCCTCTGATGCGATGCTCCGTTCATGGCTGACAAGAAGACAATTGGATACGGCAATACACCGTAATAAGCCTATAAATCTTTCAGATCAGCTGCTGAAACCATGCTACTAGCGTTACATTCCCCTTGTGGACCAGTAGGTAAACGCAAGGTTCTCTTTCTATGTACAATGAACGGCTTAGCACTTCCCTACCGGTCTGGCTGAATCGGTGGAATAAAAGTTCAACTTTTGGTCGTTTTGGAGATTTTTTTGTAGCCTAAAATAATCGCCCAATATTTTTTCCACCATTTCGAGACCTCCCGGAAGCATGGGACCTACGAAACATCTAGGAAGCTCAACCATGCAAAAGTAACTGCCAGAATCCAATCTTGATCATCAATTGCTTTTTTTCAAAGTCGGCAATTTGTTCATTCACGATGAAATACTAAGATGTGTTAGAAGTATAGATGAAAATGGGCCAATAAAATGATGATAAACTTGAACACTACAACATTTTGTGCCTCTATTTAAAGTTATCCAATCCTCCTAACAAGAACAAGTGGATCATATTATCGAACTTCGAGAAGCTACGAGCTCCCCCCCCCCCTCCTTTCGTCACCAAAACTTCCAGGTTAACGATTTCCTGCGACGTCACTCTCCATTTACCACCTCAATTTACATCACTTCTATACGATGATGAATATTTTAAAATTCGTTCGATTCAATTAGTAATACTTTTAGCTGCCGAACTACTTAAAAACTCAATTCGATTGAACTCAAAACTTTCACCGCATTACAGATTTGAATTTTTGATGGAAACTCTTTAGCGACCTCTCAACACCAACCGTTGTATTCGAACGCAACCCCTCGTAACCAGGGATGTGCGTAATTACGACTAACGAATTTAACGACTAACGAGCTTTTTGGGTGTTACGACTAACGACTAACGAAATTGAAAATATTTTCGTAAGCAATCCCAAATTTCGTTAGAAAATCAATAGTCATTGACATCGCGCTCCAATCCAGGGATTGCATCAGTATTGACACAATCCTGTTGGTTTTTCGGAGGGGAAGGTACAAAATAAACATAGCCTTCAGCATTTATTACTTCTACTGACACTGCTTCGCAGATCTGGAGAACCCACATTATGACCCCAACCGAACGTTGCGCACTTTTGCGACTTCGTGCCAATCGCGCGACTTTATGGTAGGCTCACTGAACCGGTTCCGACACTGACCGGCTCCAGCGGAGATTTTAACAGAAGGCATCAAAGGTGATACGAGGACTACGCTAGGCTTTAGCGATCCGAGGTACTTAATGCTTCTACACAACGATATTCTAATAATAGAGCTGGTGGGCGAAGCAGTTTGAGAACGGAGAATTTTTTTATTTTTCCTATGAAACCGAAAGTTTCGCGGTTCCAAAACAGAGAAGTCTCAAGAAAACCTAGAATTTATTTTCTGGAATGTCTTTTTCAGCATAACGTTATGCAGGAGGCAGCTCTTCCAAGCCTCAGGCATAAAACTTAACGGAACTTAAGCAAAAATGAGTATTGGCAGTTGCAGATGCGAGAGGAGAGATTGTTCGCATGTTACACGCCCTACTTCGCAGCAGGCGGTCGCGTTGCGGCGATTACTGAGCAGCCGCTTGTACTATCGCTATCGGTCTGCAATTACCGCTATGCGACCGCCCGCAACAAATCGGGGTCTTGTGCATTTCGCCATGTAATGGATTATATCGGGTTGTGCCTGCAGGTCACAGTTGCGCATTATCGGGAACTGTTATCCGATAATTGGATGGTAAAGGGCGCGTTCTCCAAATTTTAGACATCGTCAGTGGCTGAAATTTACGCATGGAAAAAATCGAAGAGTTCAGGATTCCCTCGGTTTCTCATATTGCTTCTTCTTTCATAAAAGAGGACACAAATCTATGAACACGTGCCCTTGAGTATAAGGTTTTCATTCATCTTTTTCATTATGTATATTTTGGCTTCGAGTTTAAATCAGGTTATCTAACGATGAATGCTCTGTGTGTTCAATAGCCATGAATGTTTTGTAGAACAAGCATTTTTTCATGCCTTACTTTTTCTTCTTCTAAGAAATTTTTCTGCCTCATCAGTGCTGATTTTCAAAGACTAGATTTTTAACGACTAACGATAAACGACTAACGACTAACGAGGGTTTTGGTCGGTTGAACGACTAACGACTTGCAAAATTTCTATTACGCACATCCCTGCTCGTAACCCTGGCCCAGGGTTGAGCAGGGCTGCGACTCGACCCAACGAGAGGTCGTAGAAATTTTGATTTTTTTTAAATGAAAATATGGGGGAGGCTCGTGAAATTTTTGGAGAAAGAAGAAAGTTATCTGAGAACCACTTCGTAAGCTGAGATGAGGTAGCAATATTTGTCCTTTATTACCACAAATTTGAGATTTTTCCAAATTTATCACTCAAAAAACGCTAAAGCAACTTTTCATCTCGGGAAGTGGACCGCAGAATTGTTCACATTTTGTTCATAATTTTGGGACAGGGGCTCTCTACACACATGGGGGAGAGTTGTTCCGTTTTCGCAATTCGACATGTCATGCCTTCTTCTTCTTCTGCAGCCTCAAAGTGGTTTTTGTCATAGGTTGAGGAACTGGGCGGCCTTCACAGGATTCGTCCAAAGGTCCATTATGGTTAAGGAGGTAGGTCTCTTCGGGCACATGAACAAGTGCGCCGTGTCGTGTCCGGGAGCACCACAGTCCGGGCATGCGTCTGGTCGGCTGCTGTCGATCTTGTTGACGTAAGACATGAGCAGAATAGAGTGACCACAGCGCAGCGAGGCAAGAGCACATCTGGCTCGTCTGCCGAGTTGAGACTCGAACTCGCAAACCCGAGGCGGCACCGTTCCCAAGATAGGGTTCACAGCCGCCTTCGCTAGATATCCTCAAAGAAACTGGGTGCGCTCCTCACGCAGAAGACGAAGCCTTTCCATGTTGAAGTCGGCCCATCTCTGTACATCAACTTTACGAGGAGCATCGGCGAACGGCGTCCTAATCGACCTCTCTCTTATGGGCTTCATGATTCTCTTTGACGGATGATTCGGCTGTCTCAGAACATTAATATACATCTGCTGTGCCTGGAGTTCACAATGCTCCTTGACCGGCCATATGCAGGCCTCCGCGTGAAGATGCTCCACCGGGGAGCTCCTTGCACAACCGGTAGCAATTCTAAGCGCAGGATTCTGTGCACGCTGCAGCTTATTCCAGGAGCTGTCAGACACCAGGTGCTGCCACACTGGTGCCGCATATTCCAGAGCCGGCTGAAGTATTGCTCTGTAGGTTCTCAGTATAGTCTCCCGGCTGCTTCCCCATGCCTTGACGACTGTTTGTTTCTGTTCCGCGTTTTTGTGGAACTTCAGTGACGGATCAAGAATAAGGCCAAGCAGCTTGGGGAATTTTGCTGCTGGCAACAGGTCACCATCCCATTTGACATCTGGATGGGCACTGTGTTCCTTGGTGTTCGTTGTGAACACTGAAACAGAGGTTTTTGCGGCAGAGACTGTGAGCATCATATTATCGAGGAAGAGCTTCAACTCGACGAGATAGGCGCTGATCTTGCTAGCGGCTATCTGCAGATCACGGTCCTGGCACATGATGGTGATGTCGTCGGCATACATAACAATCCTTACATCATTGGGAGGCTCGGGAATGTCCTCAAGATACAGGCTGAATAGGGCAGGGGACAACACTCCGCCTTGCGGAACACCGGCTGCTATTGGAATGCTATCGGATACATGATTCTGGAATAGAACCTTAGCCCGGCGGCCTTTCGTGAACACTGCAATCCATCGCTTCGGCCATGATGGTACCGACAACTTGAGCAGTTTCTCGGACAGCAGTCCCAAGTTAACAGAGTCAAACGCTTTGCTCAGGTCGAGGGCGACGGCCACCGTTCTCAGGGGCTTTCTCATGTTGAACCCATCGACCGCAAAGCTCACGATCTCCAATAGAGCAGTGGTAGTAGAGTGAAGTTTCCTGAACCCATGCTAATGCTGCTGTCGCTCATTTTGATCAGCCAAGTCCGTCACGATCAGCTTTTCAGCTAATTTAGCGACGGGCCATAACAGGCTTATTGGTCGAAAGCCCTTTGCCGTGCTTTGGGACTTGCCCGGCTTTGGCAACGGTATCACATTGGCTGTCTTCCAAGCTTGGGGTAGAGTGCAGGTCCGGAAAGAAGTGTTAATGATATCTGCAAACATCGGTAGAAGTTCCGTGGGAAGCTTCTTCAGGATGGCTGGGGAGATACCGTCAGGTCCGATAGCCTTCGAATTCCGCATTTCTTTGACAGCCTTCTCTACTTGTGTGAGAGTAAAGGCCTCAGATGCGTTCATGAGCGGCAACCGGCTCAGCTCTCTAACCGTGACTCTGTTTTGCGCGCCTCGCTTGGTACGTGTGATGAAAAAATTCTTGCCGAGTGCGTAAGCAGCCGCTTTCCCTGATTTGAAGACGTTCTCCTCGAACACAATAGCGGAGCTCATCGAGGGAGCTGACTTTCCGGAAATTTTCCTCAACACTTTCCACGTCGTAGTTCCGTCAGCCTTGAAATTCAGCTTTTCAGTGAACTTCTCCCAGCATTCCTTCTTGTTCTTATCCAGATCCTGCTTGATCTCGTTATCCAGCACAGCTATGTCCGGGTCTAGATGGTCTGCGGCTCTCTTCTCATCTCTGGTTCTTATCTTCTGCAGTATTTCCCTGCTGACATTGGGAAAAAAGTCTTGACACGACCCTCAGGAATTGCTGCTTTCATGGCCTTGCGGATGGCACTTGTTAGATGGCGCTCTTTCTGATGAACATCACCATTCCATGGGAAGTCGACCGCATGGCGGATTGCAACATCTCTGAACAGGGTCCAGCCTGCTAGGCCTAAATTAAGATAAGTACGATGAAAAAAACCAGAGTAAGGGGCAAGAGAGTCAGAGAGATCAATATAGACAAAGACGGGAATGTGATCACTGGAGAGAGTTGTGGATGTGGACCACGTGCAAGCATTAGAGAGATTGGATGACACAAGAGAGATATCTGGGCTAGAAGGTCGGCCGTTGGCAGGGAGACGAGTGGGCTGGTCATCATTGAGGATAACCAGGTCACACTCCTCAGCCCATTCTTCGACATCTTCCCCTCTGGCGTCAGAATCAAGAGCGGAACAGAACGTGTGAGCATTGAAGTCACCCGCAAAGAGACAGCTGAAGGGGAGAGTGAGCAGTCGTACAACTGCTTAAGGAGGGTATAGGATTATAAGAGGGGGACAAGATGATATAGGAGGAATATAGATGTTAAATAGAGATAAAAGGGGTTTTGAGGGAAGTGGACAAGAATGTACTCGAGAGTACCGTCCTTAGGAGTATTAGGGATAATATTAGAAGGTAAGGCAGATTGCACGAAAGTAGACACTCCGCCCCCAAGAGCTGTCCTTGGCATGTGATAGGCGGTGTAGCCCGGAATGTTAGGTTGGGGATAAGTGGTAGATGGAGAGAGCTTGGTTTCTTGAACCATGATAACATCCGGGTGATGAGAACGTGCGAATAGAGAGAAACTTGTTGCGAAGGCCGTTGAGATTAATGTGAACAATGGAGAGGGGGCGATTGGTAATTGAGGAATCAGAGTTGCTGGGGGCAGAGCATAGAACACAACGAAAGGATGAGTCATGATGCCTCACAGAACTGAGGCCCGAACCGGAGAAGTGCACCCACCTTTGGCATCCGATGCACTGGACACTTGTTTTATGCCAGGTAACATCCTCGCCGCAGGTGGCACATCGATACTTCTGTGCTGGACCTGGATTCCTCTCGACGCCGGCCCTTTGTAATAGAATCCTCAGGAGAGCTGCGGCCGACCAGCACCTCTCCCATGACAAAAACTCTCTTCTCGGAGGGGTTGACGTCGGTTTGCACGGAGGCGATCTTCTTTCCTCCACACTGCCACGGCACGAACGTACGACATCTCGGCAGCCATGTCATGCCACCCAATTCAAGCAAAGTTGTCCCCAGTGGAATTAGAGCCGCACAAGGCCACATATCACCTCCATTAGTGAATAGAGAGCCCCTGTCCCATTTTGGTCAAGAAGGGGTCGTAACTACGACGAGAATGGGCGCAACGGTCTGCTCAACCCTGCACTGACTCCTTAAATGATACCGACCTTTGATTTATCTCACGAAATAGCGCACTCTAATACTGATTGACGTTACTCCTTTCAAATTCATAGTATTTCAGGAACCAAACGAAAAACAAGTCAGAAATTTTCTGATGGACCTAAAACCAATAAAAATGTATCCAGAATTCTTTCTCACCTTGGTAAGCCCTATAAAGGTCATTGATGTAATCAGATCCATTGGTTCCGCCGATACCCATCGAATGCATCTGGGTCGCAATCGCGACGTCACCTCGCATCTAAAAATCATGAAACGCTCCAAACAGACAGTCACATTGATGAAATTCTTATTGAAAGTCAGAAAATTTGCAAGGGCAGATCAACCCACTCAGAAGAAAACACTTATAAAGATCTGTACGAACTTTACTAGCAATATATCACGCAGTAATACAATGAACACACTAAAACTCAGCTATGTCATATGAGGATCATTTGAGTACCAATAGATCTGAGGATAAACCAGTAGATTAACCGTTTCAACTGAGCTTCTGGAAGATGAATACGCAAACCCATAGAAACAAGGCATAGATCAAGGGAAGATCATTCGATAAGTGATATCAGTTCACACGAAAATACATTAAAATGCGAATTTCTATACAAGAACGCAAAACAGATCACCAAAGTGAACTCTTCACAAATGAGGACAATGTGCCAAACCATCCACCGCCATCCTTATGAGCAGCAGCGTAGTCATTCGTGACCATACAGGAATCGGGATCCACTACATCCAGATCGTCTAGGTAGTCCGGTAATTTGACCACCTACAATAGAACAAAGAAAGTACAAGTCAATAGATTTTTTTGAATACCTCCTCCTCGTAAAGCAGCATTTTTTCTAACTAATTTCTTCCCAATTCAACATGCTTGCCGCTACATTATCTCACTAGAGCTTCACAGAGGATTCTTAAAACCTTTTCACCGAGAAAACGCGCCTAAATTTGCTTCCTCCATTTACGGTAGGTACCATGTCACTCACAAGGGAGCCACAATAAGTCATAGTGACCATTCCAAATGAAATGTAAATGTTGAGTCAATTTTGGGACTTTGACCGAACTACCATATGCCCACCGTAATCTACCGTAATCTGTCAAAAATCGATAAACAGACCTGAAATTCGTGTTCAGCACTCCAAATAACCCTGAGAGGAACAATTTGAGCAATAACCATCGTAGCACTCCGGAAATCGTCAAAAGTCGCTTTCTGCCCTCAAAATTTTCCCCCATTGAAGGCTTTGAACGAATTTAGTCGAAAACTTTGGAAAATCAAAAGATAAACCTCAGACTCGTGATCAGCGCCCCAAATAACCCACCTGAAAGGATTTTGCGTCGAATCTGAAGCATTTTTTTACGCTTTCAGAGACCTTTAAAGGCACAGTCCAACCTCAGAGTAATTTTTGACATTTTGGTCCGGTCGCCGTCTATAGCAACCCTGCCAAGCGCGTAATCTCAATTCGCTCAAATAAGCGAGGAAAAGCTAGGAAAAAGTCGGCCACCCCCCTTAAAAGAAAAAATGGGCAACGCCTACCGCCAGGTTTCCGACCTCAATAGGGAAGAGACGTGCGAATGATTTTAATCAAAATCTATGTTCTTTTCTTTGTTTTCAGTCTGGCTTTATATTGTGACCTGCTACAGAACGACGGCTGCGAATAACGAGGAAATACAGGACCGAGACAACTAGTCCGAGAACTTCTAGCCGTTTAAATTCTACATTTTTGAGGAGCCGTAACTCAGTTCGTAGTGAATTCTGAGCGATTCTGGAGACAACATTGTGATCAGCATTAAATTTGCTCCAAGATAAACAGAAAAACGAAAAATCGATTCGGAGCTTGGACTGTGCCTTTAATAGGTATAAATAAACGCCCCACCAAAAATCAATGCAAGTCCAAAACGCTATCAGTCTGTGCAAAGCTTGGAAAACGTGTCTTCACCCAAAATTTGCTCAGGGTAATTTTGAGCGCTCAACACAATTGTGAGGTCCGTTTCCGGATTTTTCCAACACTAACGCACGCTTTGATAGAAAAAAGGCGCTTAACAAACAAATAGAGGCATCTAGCCTTTTCAAATCTGTAACTCATGGATCCCCAGCTTACTCTTTCGAAAATTATTAAATCGACTTAGGATTCAAGCTCAGTACGTCAAACAACCCATCATTGAACTTTTTGGCCAAATTCCCCCAAGAGCTACAGACGTCACGTTCAGCTCAGTTGCAGGAAATACGAACTTTGATGAGCTATAACCGTTTTGCTCAGATGTCCGCAGCAATATCCGAGTACAGATTCAAAGAGAACGTGCCCGAGTTGATAAGGAAACATTCATCAGCTTTCTGATCTGGGGGAACAACAAGCGAGGTTCCCTAGTTAGATGATGAAATTAATGCGATTTCATATGCTACATCACACTATCCAAAAAAAAAACCAATTGCGAGGAACAAATTGTTCAATGAAAAAATAATAAACTGAAGAAACCTATTTTTAAAGCACAAAATTTCGAAGCTAATTATGAAAGGCAATATAAAACATTACAAACCTTCTTCTCACGCTCGCTAGCATACATTTTGAACAACTCTTCCACACCGTCAACCTTTACCACCTGGGCGACCATCTCACATCCACAGTCGAACAGCAGCTCAGTTATCTCCTAAGCAATCGAGAATGTTAAAATCATCCAAAGGCAATTTCCAAATGAATGAAGTATGCACCTTGGGATCTATAGTCGTAATAGTACGAATAGTGGCCCTATTGGTACAAGAACTGAAATAGATGCTTATAACACCCTTCTTCGCCAGAACACGGCGCTCGATCTCATTCTTCAACTCCTGAAACTGCCAATTTCGACTAAAAATTGAAAGGAAAAATAGTAAAACAGGCTTCAATACCTCCCACAGCTCGTCAAACTCGTACACCAACTGATTGGACTTGCGAGCTACAAATTTCCGCGAAATGGTTCCTGTGCCTCCACGACTCACGACGCTGCTATCACCTCCAGTCGCCGCAACAGGATTACTAGGTATTTCCCTGAACGACGGATTTCATTTCTGAATCCGGCTCATGAGTTACGCATTCCTCACTTTTGGCGAGCTGCTTTGTCCACCGCAGACTTGATTCGAGTAATCACAATGAGAATGTTGTACACGATATTTGGTGGAAATCTTCTTTCAGCTGCAGCTGCAAGGCTTTCCTCCAATCCGGCAACACCGCTCAACACCAGCGCGTCGTCTGGGTTCTCGGACAGATGCAGCAAAATCTGTAACAATGCGCTGTATAAGATGCGCCCTGATAACTTTTCTATATAAATTCGCATAATGATGACACCCTACAACAATAGATGGCCTTAGTTAGCCTCGTTTAGTAGAAGCTGCCATAGCCAGACGTAACATGAGATGTTCTAGGTTATCGAAAACTGAGGAATTGTTTCACGTACGGCGAAAATTTTCGACGTTTTCCAACAAAATCGGTCATCGATGGGGGGAGGGGCGTAGTTCTGCTAAGGTCGGGCACAGCGCTCCGCTAGTCCCTGCGCGTTGTTCTTTTGAGCTCGGCGCAGGGTCAAGCGATGTTGGAAACTTTCCAAAGTGGGGGGCCGCCACCAAACCTGAAGAATTGGGGGTCGCACCACCGGATTTCTCCGATTCGTTTTTTTCTTCGGTTTTAACTCAGCTCCACCACGAATGTTTCTGACACTACCTCAATTTGTTAAGATTTGTTTGTCAACCGCTGGTAGGCTAATTGCTCGTCAAAATTGCAATTGTCCAAATAGCAAAACATAGTTTTTGGGGGCCTTCCAGTGTCATATACGTTGCTCCTATGGGCCACAACTCCGCGGTGCGGTAAAGCAGACCTAATGATGAAGTTGAAAAAAGCAAAGCCGCTAATTTAGAGTCAGAAATAGAAAGAATCGTCCTTTGGAAAAAGTGGTGTAAAAGGGCCGTTTCTTTCCAAATGGTTTTTTCGGTCGTGGATTTCCCTTTATGAGGGCAGCAGTCAAACAGAAGGCGTATCTACTGATTGGCTGGACTTAAAATTTTTTGGTGTTATCATAGCGATGGGGGGGGGGCACTTTTGTAGCATTGCGGGAGAACAGGTCCGCGCCTAATTTTTCACCAATGAAAAAACTTGCCAACCCGGAGTTTCCTTCCCCTTCCAAATTTAGGATAGTTTAGGGCCTTAAGAAGTGAAACATCCACACAAGGTCGGATTTTCTAATCCCAAGTATTGGGGCCTACGAAATCGCGGCGCGGACCAGTTCTCACGTAATCCTTTTCTATAGACCTTGACCAGGCCCTTTTTTTACCGCGCCGCAACCACTCCCCTGATTGCGGCAAGGGAGGGAAACCCCGGGTAGGTGCTCAAATTCAGTGCGGCACGGTAAAATGGGCGTAGCAAACTCCATCGCGCCATAGTGCCCCCCTCTCCTCGCTAAGATAGCACCATTTTTTTCGGGAGGCAGACATTGCTCACCCGTGCGTGCTGCGTCGCGGCTGGTGAGCGTCGATCGCGACGAGTTGGGCGAAGACGCGACATCCCCGCTTTCCGGCGAAATCAGATAACTTCGCATGTCCTGGAGCGTTACTAGCTTTCCTGCGTTTAATTCTTGTCAAAATCGATAGCCATTTACTCGTGTGGAGCGCTGAATACTCTTCTAAACGGTGGTGTGAATACAGCGTTCGCCGCGCGCGCGACACTCAACGGACCGCGACGCGTACGCAGGCGGGTGAGCAATTTCATGGAGCCATTTTTTTCTAGTGTTTTGTACCTCACTGTTTTCACATAGTGAGGAAAGAAAAAATCACGGAATTAAAAAAAATCCAGCTAAAGCAGTTTTCGATAACCATTCAGTAGATGTATCCTAAAAAGGCAAACCAAGGTTGAAAAGGCCATTCAAAAAAACGGCCATTTTACATCACTTCCTTTCAAACGGGCAATTTTTTTCTATTTTTCACTCTACAAGAGCGTCTTTGTTTTTTCTACTCCATTACTGGGTCAATTTTACCGAGCCGCTGAGTTACGGCGCATAAGAGTAATGTATATGACACTGGAAGGCTCCCAAAAACCATTTTTTGGTATTTGGACGATGGCAATTTTGACGAGCATTCAAATCTTCAGCAAAGTTGGCGGGCCTACCTTGAATCCAGCAGAGCCACTGTTCAGGAGGGGGTCGCAAAACTTGGCCACGAATGGAGGGGTCGCAACAACGTAAACTCTGGTACCGCCGTAGTGACCTGTTGATTTCGATTATCACCAGCAGCGGAGCGGTGGGCCTCGGTGAAATATGACTAGTGATAAGGAGGTTCCGACGAAAAAGCCACCGCTCCGCGGTGTGATAATCGAAATCAACAGGTCACTACGGCGGTACCAGAGTTTACGTGATTTGGGGCCGCCTCTCGATTTGGGCCATTGACTAGAGAACAGGACTTTTTAATGAATTCGGTGCAAAACTAGTTGGGGGCCACCCAGAATTCAAGTGAGAAATGAATGATTTTGCTCTCAGAAATCTATTTAATTTCATGGAACTTATAGGAGATATGAGTGATAACGTTATCACATATCTAAGAATAATGCTAACCAGACACCCACTTGGCGCGACGTGAATACGGACGCCGCACACAATCTCACGCCTAGTGGTATTTTTGGAACTGGGCGAGGTGGTAACGCAGTTTTCGTCGTTGCGAAGGATTTTAGGGTTATTCTTCGCAATATGGAAAGAAGATTTTGCAACATAAGAATTGGAAACGTTCGAATTGACACAAACATTCACGCTCATACACTTTTTTGATATTTCCACTATTGTATTGTTTCCTTTTACTCCTTTTTTGAGTAAGTTATGGTTTTTAAACGGTCAATATGATCCAAATACTAAAATTCGGTTGCTATTATTCTTCTTCGAATTTTTTTTTTGTTGAGGCTGAGGCACCATCCGTTTAAGGCTTATGTTCATGGGAGATAATTAGGGATGTGCTTAGGTCACGCTAACCGTTTTCTCACAAGGAAACATGATTAGCCATACTAACTCTTCCACAGGAAATGTACTTTTCTAAAACCCATTTCTGATATAGATTCCAAATACGCCCTTCGCAGCTGCCTGGAATCACCCTGGAAAAAGTTATGGGCGTTTTCAAAGTCTCGTGGCAAGGTAGGGGTACCACCCCTACCTTGAATTTTTCGGGGTGTTTCAAAAATTTTTCGTGATTTCACTCAAAATTTGTGTGTAGGGGTAATCTTGGGTACTGAACATGAATATTTGATCCCCTTCTCGAAATTTTGAGGTTTACTGTAGGTTACGGTACATACCATGCTATTTTGGGTGCAATATCTACCCTAGCACTCCGAAAATCTCGAAAGCGGCGTTTTCCCCTCGAAATTTACCCCGGTTGGGAAGCTTCGAACGAGATTAGCCGAAAGCTTTGGAAACTCGACTAATAAACCACAGATTCGTGATCAGCGCCCCAAAAAACACACCTGAGAGAATTTTAGGTCAAATCTGGAACATTTTTCTGAAAAGCTTCCAGAGCCCTCTAATCGGTATGAATAAACGCCCAACCTAAAATCCATGCAAGTCCAAAACGCTGTCAGTCTGGACAAAGTATGGGAAAAGCGCCTTCAACCGAATTTCGCTCAGTGGTGTAGTTTTGCATACTAACGATACTAATCGTTTCGGCAGATGCGTTTACCACTCTAAACACTTCCCTTGTCAGTTAACAATTTATAAAGACAAGCCGAATGAACGATGGATTACGTTTTCTAGGTAACAATTGAAAGATTTGAGCCTCAAGAAAGGAAATAGAAACAACCAGATTTTAGTATATGGATCATACGCACCGTTTAGAAATCACAGCTTAGTAAAAAAGAGGCAAAATAAAATAATGCAATAGTATAAATGAAAAAAATGTGTATAAACGTGAATGTTTTTGTCAATTCGAGTGTTCCCGATTCTTATGTTAGAACATATTCTTCCCAGATTGGGAAGAATAACCCTCAAATCCTTCGCAACGACGAAAACTGCATTACCAGCTCGCCTAGAGCCAATAATACCACTAGGCGTGAGATTGTGTGCGGGGTCCGTAATCACGTCGCGCCAAGTGCTCAGGCACTCGGCCGCCGCACCATTGGCCGCCGAGCCGCGCCTCCGATCAGCGCATCGATGTCGAAAGGTGCGCGGATCGGCGTCCTCCAGTAAAATCAGTCCTCCGACATTCGGACGGTTCAACTACCGTGGAAAATCCGTTGAACTAATGTCCACACTGGAAATCAGCAGAATTTCCCCGTTAGTTCAACGGAAGTTGTTCGGTAGTTAATACAGCTTTCCACTAAAGTTGATCAGAAGTGCTGATTGGAGGGAATTTCAAATAACTTCTGAACGAGTTTTCCCCACACGTTTCACCTAGTTTCTACCTACGGTTGAATGCCATTTCAATCTACCTAACCCCACCTGGTCCCTAACCAGGTGTGCACTTTCTGTGCGCATCAAAAATCAATCAAAAATGCGAGTGCTCCGCCTCTTGCCTGCTCACACGATAGAGCACCCCGTGTTGGTGCAGGAGCAGGCAAGTGCTGGCACTCGCACTACAACCTCGAAGGCCCAGAGCCCGAGGAGTTGTCATTTGACAATGAAGTGAATCGGTCTAAGCCCACCTCGAGACGGCTCGTATGTGCCGCTGGTTTGATTTCGGCGTTCAGCATTGCGTTGGAGTTGTCGTCTGTCGGCACTGCGCACGCAACGCAAAACGCAGCGCGGCGATAAGCCCAGCAGTTCAACTCATCGTTCTCATCAGTTCAACTCAGCATTGTCAATACTTTTGTCTAAACATGTTGAAGATCCTGAGCAACTGCCTAGGGGCGCGGATGGCTGTAACTGCCGATGTGCGTAGACGCGTCGCGGTCGAGAATCTGCGTGGCGGTCAAGAACGAGCGCGGATGGCCGAATGACTCTCTCAAGGTTGGGGGATGGCCGTTTCGGCCTCAAAAGTGTGTCGGGCCGTCCCCCCGAGTGCCTGAGTGGGTGTCTGGTATACATTGAAGCCGATTTGGATAATTTAGGATATCCGTCCGAATGATACGAAATTTTGACGATTCGGTATACAAGTCACCGAAAAAACGCCGAACCGAACCGAAATCCGAATCCCCGAAAAAAGGCCAAATCCCAATCGAACCAAAATCCGAATCACCGAAAAATCGTCAAACCCGAATCGAACCGAAATCCGATTCACCGAATTACACAGGATTCGATTAATGAATCGAGTTTTCGATTATCCGAAATGCGTCACGATTCGATTCAATCATGCTAGTTTAAAGGCAAAGGACACCCAGGGAATTGTTTTTCTAGATTTCATCCTCATCTTGGAGACGGTCACACTCTGATCACAATGGTATTTCTGCAATCGTCCAAGACCCCCTACGAACGGAGATATGGCTCCTTGAAAATGCCTGTTTTTTCGGGGCAAAAATTTGGTGGACGAGTTGTCTTAGGCCTGTACTTCTCTTGATTCGCAGTTGCGGCACGAGAGCAAAACAGGATGAGGAGATAAATTGGAAAGGGAGGGAAGAACGTTGACTCGGTTGAAAATCATTCATCAATGTAGCCGCTATTGAGATCGAAAGTCAGGAAGAGGGCCGGGCCTGTGGTATTGGCTGGAGCGGGTCGGGCCCGTGGTGGTCGCTTATATCTAGCTTATTTGGAGAAATTGAGATCTCGCATTTGGCACGTGTCATACAGGAGGGGTCTTCTACACAATTACACAAAAATTTCAAATTTCGTATCTGAGGGTGTATGGTGCCTTTGGAAGGAATCAATAGTGATCCATATACGCGCTCCAATAGCGACGCGAGCGCAGGCTACATTCCGAATTTTCTTCCAGAATTTTCTGGTTGTGTCTTTACTTCTCCTTCGCTGTCAGTCTACGGTACTTTTCCTGACTGTGATTGTTTCTCATGTATTGAAAGCCTGTCTTTGCGTTTGCTAGTGGCCGTTTCAATGTTTCAAAATTCTGTCATATACATTTTCAGATATTTGCGGCTATATTCTTCTTCCCTAGTGCAATCCCAATAATCCGCATCTATCGCTCCGGTACGTTTTCTTTTTAGTCTCCTTGAATTACCGCCGTAGAATTAGAAGCTTCGTCGCTGCTGGTTGCGGACAGAGAAATTGATTTGGCGGCAACTCATGTTTAGGGTTTTTATCATTTCATTGCTTCGATAGCGGAACGGGCCGTTTTTCCAACTGGTTTAGTGCTAAAACTGAAGTACTGATTATTCCATTATTGTCTCGAAGATGATTGCAGGTGTTCTGAGCTTTTTCTCTCGCACTTCCAGAGCACACATATCTGAAGCGATTTCTTCTGTATATCCGGAGAAATTACAGTGAGTCACACACAATGTCTCATTCCTGACGGCCTTCGTATCGCTTCAAAGAAGGTGATGAACTGAATGCCTAGAAGGCTTGACGGATTAGATGTGGAAGTTAGGGTTTGCGCGAGAATCCTCTTAGAGCGTAAAAGCGACGGAAAGAATTTTTTGCTGTCGATTGGGTTGCTGGGTCCGCAATCAGCAGTGACGAAAGCATTCATTTTTACGGTGAAGACCACAAAACAATCGGAAACAGCACATTGGGAACGGTACCGATAATTTCGTCGATTCGAAACGCTGGTGCTATCTGCCCGGGTCATGGCGGGTTGCGACTGCGATTCGTTCACATACATCTCACTGGGGCGCCCCACCTTTTCGCCTAAAGGTTCTAAAAGCTCTCAAAATATGCTTTAAATGTGGTGCTCTGTTTTAACACCCTGTATGCCACTTCACTTTGATCCTACCTATCCCCCGCCGGTAACTGCGCGTTGAAAACAGGACAGGGGAGTTGTCCCGCCTTTCGCGGCTCTAATTCCACTCGGGACCACTTCGCTCGCGTTGAGTGGCGTGACGTTTCAAACTGCAAAAACGGGACAGCTCCTCCCTCGGTGTGTAGAGAGCCCCTGTCCCATTTAAAACCGCCGCGCGCGCGGCGTCGCATACCCGACGCGGCGGTTAAGGCGTCGCGCGCGCCGTTTCGCATTAGGTCGTGCTCACGAACAGCAAGGAATTGAGCCAAATCAAGTTATTCGTTTGCAAGGTAAGAATTAGAGAATAAATGCTGTAATAAAGTACAACTCGCCGTATTTAGCTCACAAATAGATGACATAGTACACATAATTGGGGCTAGATAAGACGATAATGAGGAATTTCTAAATATTACGAGCAACTACCACTCAACCCATGGTCAAGCAAATCAGTCTAGGATTTCGAAAAGAAACTACCTGTCAATGTTGGAAAGTTCTATCCAGTTAGGCCTTCAAGAAACTCTAAACATCTTTTTTGATTCTGTTGGTCAAAACATTATTTTTGGATAACATACGTAATGGACTGTTTGCTAGGCTGAACACCAATTGAAAGTTACGTTCTCAGGTTCCTAAACAAGATTCGCGTAGGTTTCAGTACGTCCATCGCAGACGATGATTAGGATGCGACTATAACTTTGCCTCATAAACCACGAAATCCTTTGGAATGGTTAGAGAAAGAGAGCGAGTGATTCTTGATCTAAAGCTCGGAGAGCCATCTAGAATAGTTTCGAGATTGTTTTTCGACGCTTAGGGACTATAAAGGTATTTCTGAGACCTTAGCCGGTGCTGTGTAGAATGAAAAAAATCTAGACTGGCATAAAAGAGCCATATCGTTCCTGGTTTTCGCCCAGGTAGACTGCTGGAAATGTTTGTGGAGAATGTCAAAGAACCCAAGTTTACACTCGAAACACAATCTGAATACTCCAGTCCTGTGAGGGGTGAGATATGTGCACACGTGACGCAGCCGCAACGCGAAGTGAGCTGGGACGAATAGACAGAATGCTTAACTTTCTAGTGTCTCCTATTACCCACGAAGGCTTAGGAAACCCATCATGACCGTGAGCACGCAAACCATCTTCTAGATAACTAGAACCATCAATCGTCAGTGAGATTCCTATAAAATCAAACCATCCATTGCTCCATCGTGTTTGTTGCGGCATGGTTCACACAAAATTACTTGTATTTTTGTGTTCAAAGAATGGCTTGTACACAGCGAAACGGGGTGGTTTCCACCATTTGATGGGGTTCCCGTTCTCTCGCGTCTCTAGCGTGATGTTTCCACCATTTGATGGGGTTCTCCTTCGACGAGAACACCATTAAATGATGGAAACATCACGCTAGAGATCTTCCACTTATTGCTCAACAGTTCCTGAATACTGTGTGGCACCGGCCGGGTCAGTAGATTGCGATAGAATTTAAAGGTAAGCAAATAGTGGATTGGTTTTACGTCTTCTTCTTATAATTTGTATATTCAGTTTTGCTGGACTCATTCTCGGCAAACAGCAAACGCAGAGGCCGGCTCTTTGGTGGGAATGCTGGACGCTCCTCATGATGAAGGCTCACACATGTGAAGTGAATAAAAGGTGAGTAGAACGTGAAAATCCCATAGTGTTACGTTTAGATAATTCCACTTTATTTTCAGGCTCTCTCGTTTCTGGACTGAGGAGTACGCAGCATGCAATGGGGATATTATGGATGCTGATGACAGCTCAGAAGAGAGCGAAAGCGAATATCTGGAGTGAGTGAGGCATTTATAGGAAGAAATCGTGCAACAAATACAGATGATGAAATTGAAAATTTTTGATGTGATCGAAAATATTATGAATAAATGGATTCTGATAAAAAAATTCAGCCTCTAACGTATGTGTGAAAACATGAACAGCTTTTCAAGCGCGAGCAGGAAATAGTATCTTCAGTTCAGACCGTATGCTGCAAAATTGTGGGATGGACCTTCTCTAATAGTTTTTCCTGTTGTATCCGGTTCATTATCCGAATCCGAGTGATCGAAAAAACGCCAAATCCGAATCGAACCGAAATCCGAATCACCGAAAAAGAGGAAAATCCGAATCGAACTGAAATCCGAATCACCGAAAAAAGACCAAATCCGAATCGAACCGATATCCGATTCACCGAAAAAACGCCAAATCCGAATCGAACCGAAATCCGAATCACCGAAAAAGAGGAAAAACCGAATCGAACTGAAAACCGAAGCACCGAAAAAAGACCAGATCCGAATCGAACCGATATCCGATTCACCGAAAAACCGCCAAATCCGAATCGAACCGAAATCCGATTCACCGAAAAAAACCGTTTTTCGGATCAGCCCGAAATCCGAATATCCGAAATTTTTTGCCTCGGATCCAATGTATAGTGTCTGGTTAGCATTATTCCATATCTAATAATGAAAGAAATTTTCATTTTCATGGAAGAATCCTTTTGTTTTTAAGAACAAATCTGGGGTGCCCCCCCCCAACTAGTTTTGCACCAATAAATTCTAACAAAGACTGGGATTTTTTCAAAATTCTGACTCGGATGCAAGGCGGGATGCAAGGCGCTCCCTCATTTATCCCAAATGGTTGAACCAAGTGAGTGCCAAACGATATAGCCCTTTTTCGTTGATTTATGTAAAAAATCGGATAAAATAGAAAAAAATACTGATCAGGTGGGGCGAGGCGACCTCAAAGTTAAATACTATTTTTTTTAATACACAAATACGAACGAACCTTAATAAGATATGTCATCACAACTACGCGATCATCTTCCAAAAAATTCTTCAACAGGTGCAAAATTGTTTGATCCTAGAAGCGACGAACTTTATAACAAAAAAAAAAGAAAGCTACTAAAAGCAGTAAACAGCTGACCCACCTTCAATATCATAGGTCGGTGATTCGGTTTGGCGCATAACTTCAGATAAGCCTTCAAAGTTGTGGTCACTTGTTCTTGGTCCGACTCACCCATAATTTCTGAATTAATTCAGGAGATGCACTGAGCACCAGCTGTGAGGAATGAATCACCCAAGACCGTCAATAAAATGGACCGAATAGACAGGACTTCTGTATGGGAAAACGGCGAGCCGCAACAGTATTTGGGAAAATCAGAAGATGGGCTAAAAGAGGAAAAAACGCCTTACAACCGATTCAAAGACTGGAAATATAAAACTGTAAAGCACTTTTAATAATCAGAAAATAGATACCGTACAAGTGAAGGTCATTTAAAGGACAACAGCTGCTGTTGGCGATAGAGCGCTGTAACCACACATCATCACTCAGACACCTGGCCGGTTGTACGGCGGCGGAAAAGGCCTTGCCGGTGCAACGGCGGGAGCAAAAACGGGGAGGAGTCGAGTTGTTCGTTGCACCGCAGATAAAGTAGGCACGCGACGCAGCCGCTCGCAAAGAAGCGGTTGAACGGCGCACGATTTCTCGAAGTTTCCTGCAATGCTTTTCGTTCTCTCCCCACTTTCATTCAATCGCTGGCTGTTCTTTTTTCTCCAAATGTTCATTATTTGTGCCCAGATTATCACGCACATCGTCATTTCATTATGCCACACTGGATTTCATGAAACACCCACTCCACTTCAGATATTGCGATGAAATGTTGGAGTATGATGAGGAGTTCCATAAATGGCTTCCCAATAAGGTAGGTTACACATTTTCACCCTCTTGTATGCGTGTAAATTCGAAATTTTCCAGCGTCTTGGATAGCGAGCAGCTACCCCTACTGACGCGGACTATTGAAGAATGGTAGAAACGGCCGAAATCGACACCTGACAGTTTCCACATCTCCTGCTGTACGTAATCCTTGTCGTTGACTCTGTTGCACTTAGTTTTCTTAAATTATATCTCATCTTCCGTCCAAAGCTGTGGCGTAGATATTCAAGATGTTGAGTATGTTCTGCGAAAAAGACATGGCAACCGAAAAAAAACGGGCGGCATAAAACAAAAAAAACGAAATTCAGCGAGAAGGTGAGATGTAATTCAGATGTTTTGGATTTATGAATTTTTCATGTTAAAGAGGAAAAATCCAGTACCCGTGACCTCAGTTAGGTCGTAAATGACTTGTAATTTAATTTTGTAACCGGTGTATCCCTTGTTGCTGATAGTAGATATTTTAGTTAGATTTTATATAGTTTTGTAGACGTTAAAATTTTATGGTTTTCGTGATTGGAAGAAAAAGCGGGGTTTTTTCGATGGGTTTTCATCAAAGGGGTTCTCGAAAACGTGTCTTTTGAAGTGTTACCGGTCTCCATTCTCTGTTGTTAGTTGAATATATTGCTAACCCAGTTATCGCTCCAGCCGCGAAGCGGCTGGAGAGGTTTGGTTTTGCCTGGCACTTGTGATCACTTAGATTTTGGTAAAGTAGTTAATAAAACCTGTAAAACAAATTTTCTAGAGATTTCCTTCTGGATATAAGTGAGAGAGTATAGAAGACACCCGCTGACAAAATTTGAGCCAAATCGATTGAAAATTAACAAAGTTAGATCGGCGGAAGCTTAGCTAAAATTCGCGTTTTTTCTTGTAACGCGTCCCTCGTGTCCTGTTCCTCGTCCCTCGTTCCTCGTCCCTCGTCCCTCGTTCCTCGTTCCTGCCACTAGCCACTGCCAGTGGTCGCAGGCTATCAGTACATAGGGCATCTGATGACGTCATCAGGATGTCATGTAAAGTACATAGGGCATCTGATGACGTCATCAGGGTGTCATGTAAAGTACATAGGCATCTGATGACGTCATCAGGTGTCTGCGTAAAGTACATAGGGCATCTGATGACGTCATCAGGGTGTCATGTAAAGTACATAGGGCATCTGATGACGTCATCAGGGTGTCATGTAAAGTACATAGGGCATCTGATGACGTCATCAGGGTGTCATGTAAAGTACATAGGGCATCTGATGACGTCATCAGGGTGTCATGTAAAGTACATAAGGCATCTGATGACGTCATCAGGGTGTCATGTAAAGTACATAGGGCATCTGATGACGTCATCAGGATGTCATGTAAAGTACATAGGGCATCTGATGACGTCATCAGGGTGTCATGTAAAGTACATAGGGCATCTGATGACGTCATCAGGTGTCATGTAAAGTACATAGGGCATCTGATGACGTCATCAGGGTGTCATGTAAAGTACATAGGGCATCTGATGACGTCATCAGGTGTCATGTAAAGTACATAGGGCATCTGATGACGTCATCAGGATGTCATGTAAAGTACATAAGGCATCTGATGACGTCATCAGGGTGTCATGTAAAGTACATAAGGCATCTGATGACGTCATCAGGTGTCGCGTAAAGTACATAGGGCATCTGATGACGTCATCAGGGTGTCATGTAAAGTACATAGGCATCTGATGACGTCATCAGGGTGTCATGTAAAGTACATAGGGCATCTGATGACGTCATCAGGTGTCATGTAAAGTACATAGGGCATCTGATGACGTCATCAGGGTGTCATGTAAAGTACATAGGGCATCTGATGACGTCATCAGGGTGTCATGTAAAGTACATAGGGCATCTGATGACGTCATCAGGGTGTCATGTAAAGTACATAGGGCATCTGATGACGTCATCAGGGTGTCATGTAAAGTACATAGGGCATCTGATGACGTCATCAGGGTGTCATGTAAAGTACATAGGGCATCTGATGACGTCATCAGGGTGTCATGTAAAGTACATAGGGCATCTGATGACGTCATCAGGATGTCATGTAAAGTACATAGGGCATCTGATGACGTCATCAGGGTGTCATGTAAAGTACATAGGGCATCTGATGACGTCATCAGGTGTCGCGTAAAGTACATAGGGCATCTGATGACGTCATCAGGTGTCATGTAAAGTACATAGGGCATCTGATGACGTCATCAGGGTGTCATGTAAAGTACATAGGGCATCTGATGACGTCATCAGGGTGTCATGTAAAGTACATAAGGCATCTGATGACGTCATCAGGGTGTCATGTAAAGTACATAGGGCATCTGATGACGTCATCAGGTGTCATGTAAAGTACATAAGGCATCTGATGACGTCATCAGGTGTCATGTAAAGTACATAGGGCATCTGATGACGTCATCAGGGTGTCATGTAAAGTACATAGGGCATCTGATGACGTCATCAGGGTGTCATGTAAAGTACATAGGCATCTGATGACGTCATCAGGGTGTCATGTAAAGTACATAAGGCATCTGATGACGTCATCAGGGTGTCATGTAAAGTACATAGGGCATCTGATGACGTCATCAGGGTGTCATGTAAAGTACATAGGCATCTGATGACGTCATCAGGATGTCATGTAAAAGTACATAGGGCATCTGATGACGTCATCAGGAATGTCATGTAAAGTACATAGGGCATCTGATGACGTCATCAGGGTGTCATGTAAAGTACATAGGGCATCTGATGACGTCATCAGGGTGTCATGTAAAGTACATAGGCATCTGATGACGTCATCAGGTGTCATGTAAAGTACATAGGGCATCTGATGACGTCATCAGGGTGTCATGTAAAGTACATAGGCATCTGATGACGTCATCAGGTGTCATGTAAAGTACATAGGGCATCTGATGACGTCATCAGGGTGTCATGTAAAAACATAAGGCATCTGATGACGTCATCAGGGTGTCATGTAAAGTACATAGGCATCTGATTACGTCATCAGGGTGTCATGTAAAGTACATAGGGCATCTGATGACGTCATCAGGGTGTCATGTAAAGTACATAGGGCATCTGATGACGTCATCAGGGTGTCATGTAAAGTACATAGGGCATCTGATGACGTCATCAGGGTGTCATGTAAAGTACATAGGGCATCTGATGACGTCATCAGGTGCTGCGTAAAGTACATAGGGCATCTGATGACGTCATCAGGGTGTCATGTAAAGTACATAGGGCATCTGATGACGTCATCAGGATGTCATGTAAAGTACATAGGGCATCTGATGACGTCATCAGGTGTCATGTAAAGTACATAGGGCATCTGATGACGTCATCAGGGTGTCATGTAAAGTACATAGGGCATCTGATGACGTCATCAGGTGTCATGTAAAGTACATAGGCATCTGATGACGTCATCAGGGTGTCATGTAAAGTACATAGGGCATCTGATGACGTCATCAGGTGTCGCGTAAAGTACATAAGGCATCTGATCACGTCATCAGGGTGTCATGTAAAGTACATAGGGCATCTGATGACGTCATCAGGGTGTCATGTAAAGTACATAGGGCATCTGATGACGTCATCAGGGTGTCATGTAAAGTACATAGGGCATCTGATGACGTCATCAGGGTGTCATGTAAAGTACATAGGGCATCTGATGACGTCATCAGGGTGTCATGTAAAGTACATAGGGCATCTGATGACGTCATCAGGATGTCATGTAAAGTACATAGGGCATCTGATGACGTCATCAGGGTGTCATGTAAAGTACATAGGGCATCTGATGACGTCATCAGGGTGTCATGTAAAGTACATAGGGCATCTGATGACGTCATCAGGGTGTCATGTAAAGTACATAGGGCATCTAATGACGTCATCAGGGTGTCATGTAAAGTACATAGGGCATCTGATGACGTCATCAGGGTGTCATGCAAAGTACATAGGGCATCTGATGACGTCATCAGGGTGTCATGTAAAGTACATAGGGCATCTGATGACGTCATCAGAATTTCACGTAAAGTACATAGGGCATCTGATGACGTCATCAGAACGTCGTGCCAAGTGCATAAAGCATCTGGTGACGTCATCAGGACGTCGTGCCAAGGTGGTGCCAAGTGCATAGGGCATTTTCTGACATCATCAGGACGTCGTGGAAAGTGAGTAGCGCTTCATTTTTAGCGTGCGCAACAAGTTTGTTGCTTACTGATTATTATAGCAATCCATGCTATTCGAAAATTATTGAAGATTTTTCAGGATATTACTTCGTAATATCAATAAAAAGTGAACAATTCTATCAAAAGGGGTCTTCCAAGCAAAAGAGGTTTGGTTGGCGTCAGAAACGTTCCAACAAAAAGGAACAATAGGTAAGTTGAATGAGGAGAGTCTACAAAAAGTGAACAATAGTTTCTGAGACTGATTTTCCTGCCCGATACTTCTTAACAGCAGAAACAAACCGTTGTGGTACTTCACAAGGAAGAGTTCAATGGTTTCAAGAATGGACTTCTATTCGTTGACGAGATTATTTTAAAAATATTCTCATTAGATGTTGCACTTTGGTTTCGCTTCTCGTAGCAGCTGAGCTAACTGTCCGTCTGTGTTTTTGGCATCATCTTCTATTCTGATGGTAAGTATTAGGTTTACATGCACATACTTTTTAACGGTTTTCGTGTAGTCAAGACGAGTTTTGGAACCACAGAGTGCTTCCGTGTAAAACACCGCAACGGTTTGTTTTTGCTATTAAGAAGCATCGGGCAGGAAAATCAGTCTCAGAAACTATTGTTCACTTTTTGTAGACTCTCCTCATTCAACTTACCTATTGTTCCCTTTTTGTTGGAACGTTTCTGACGCCAACCAAACCTCTTTTGCTTGGAAGACCCCTTTTTGATAGAATATCTATATATTGGTTTCTCTTTATGAAAAAAATTTTGTTCCACATTGTGTTCTATAAAAAATCTCCTGTTTCCTGAAATTCCTGAAATGTATTGTTTGTTTTTTTCTGAATGCTTGTGAGAAGATGATTGTTGATTTTCTTTCTTTTCTGGTTGTGAATACAATCATCACTTATTGTTTCGTAGCAATTTATCGCTCCAGCCGCGAAGCGGCTGGAGAGGTTTGGTTTTGCCTGGCACTTGTGATCACTTAGATTTTGGTAAAGTAGTTAATAAAACCTGTAAAACAAATTTTCTAGAGATTTCTTCTGATATAAGTGAGAGAGTAGTAGAAGACCCAGCTGACAAAATTTGAGCCAAATCGATTGAAAATTAACAAAGTTAGATCGGCGGAAGCTTAGCTAAAATTCGCGTTTTTTCTTGTAACGCGTCCTCGTGTCTCGTTCTCGTTCCTCGTCCCTCGTTCCTCGTTCGCGCCACTAGCCACTGCCAGTGTCGTCGCAGGCTATCAGTACATAGAACATCTGATGACGTCATCAGGTGTCATGTAAAGTACATAGGGCATCTGATGACGTCATCAGGGTGTCAGCGTAAAGTACATAAGGCATCTGATGACGTCATCAGGGTGTCAGCGTAGCATATAGGGCATCTGATGACGTCATCAGGGTGTCATGTAAAGTACGCATAGGGCATCTGATGACGTCATCAGGTGTCATGTAAAGTATAAGGCATCTGATGACGTCATCAGGGGTGTCAGCGTAAAGTACATGAGGGCATCTGATGACGTCATCAGGGTGTCATGTAAAGTACATAAGGCATCTGATGACGTCATCAGGGTGTCAGCGTAAAGTACATAGGGCATCTGATGACGTCATCAGGGTGTCATGTAAAG
This sequence comes from Aplectana chamaeleonis, assembly GCA_029168955.1. Taxonomy (NCBI): domain Eukaryota; kingdom Metazoa; phylum Nematoda; class Chromadorea; order Rhabditida; family Cosmocercidae; genus Aplectana; species Aplectana chamaeleonis. Next base: position 7,660 of record JAPDOI010001038.1, on the reverse strand, counting down.
TACATAGGCATCTGATGACGTCATCAGGGTGTCGCGTAAAGTACATAAGGCATCTGATGACGTCATCAGGGTGTCATGTAAAGTACATAGGGCATCTGATGACGTCATCAGGTGTCGCGTAAAGTACATAAGGCATCTGATGACGTCATCAGGTGTCATGTAAAGTACATAGACATCTGATGACGTCATCAGGTGTCAGTAAAGTACATAGGCATCTGATGACGTCATCAGGGTGTCATGTAAAGTACATAAGGCATCTGATGACGTCATCAGGTGTCATGTAAAGTACATAGGGCATCTGATGACGTCATCAGGGTGTCATGTAAAGTACATAGGCATCTGATGACGTCATCAGGTGTCATGTAAAGTACATAGGGCATCTGATGACGTCATCAGGTGTCATGTAAAGTACATATATCTGATGACGTCATCAGGATGTCATGTAAAGTACATAGGCATCTGATGACGTCATCAGGTGTCATGTAAAGTACATAGGCATCTGATGACGTCATCAGGTGTCATGTAAAGTACATAGGCATCTGATGACGTCATCAGGATGTCATGTAAAGTACATAGGGTGTCTGATGACTTCATCAGGTGTCATGTAAAGTACATAGGGCATCTGATGACGTCATCAGGATGTCATGTAAAGTACATAGGGTGTCTGATGACTTCATCAGGTGTCATGTAAAGTACATAGGGCATCTGATGACGTCATCAGGGTGTCATGTAAAGTACATAAGGCATCTGATGACGTCATCAGGATGTCATGTAAAGTACATAGGGCATCTGATGACGTCATCAGGTGTCATGTAAAGTACATAAGGCATCTGATGACGTCATCAGGTGTCATGTAAAGTACATAGGGCATCTGATGACGTCATCAGGATGTCATGTAAAGTACATAGGGTGTCTGATGACTTCATCAGGTGTCATGTAAAGTACATAGGCATCTGATGACGTCATCAGGGTGTCGGCAAAGTACATAGGGCATCTGATGACGTCATCAGGTGTCATGTAAAGTACATAGGGCATCTGATGACGTCACCAGGGTGTCATGTAAAGTACATAGGGCATCTGATGACGTCATCAGGTGTCATGTAAAGTACATAGGGCATCTGATGACGTCATCAGGATGTCATGTAAAGCACATGGGTGTCTGATGACTTCATCAGGGTGTCATGTAAAAAGTACATAGCAGGCATCTGATGACGTCATCAGGTGTCATGTAAAGTACATAGGGCATCTGATGACGTCATCAGGGTGTCATGTAAAGTACATAGGGCATCTGATGACGTCATCAGGGTGTCATGTAAAGTACATAAGGCATCTGATGACGTCATCAGGATGTCATGTAAAGTACATAGGGCATCTGATGACGTCATCAGGGTGTCATGTAAAGTACATAAGGCATCTGATGACGTCATCAGGGTGTCATGTAAAGTACATAGGGCATCTGATGACGTCATCAGGATGTCATGTAAAGTACATAGGGTGTCTGATGACTTCATCAGGGTGTCATGTAAAGTACATAGGGCATCTGATGACGTCATCAGGATGTCATGTAAAGTACATAGGGTGTCTGATGACTTCATCAGGGTGTCATGTAAAGTACATAGGGCATCTGATGACGTCATCAGGGTGTCATGTAAAGTACATAAGGCATCTGATGACGTCATCAGGATGTCATGTAAAGTACATAGGGCATCTGATGACGTCATCACGGTGTCATGTAAAGTACATAAGGCATCTGATGACGTCATCAGGGTGTCATGTAAAGTACATAGGGCATCTGATGACGTCATCAGGATGTCATGTAAAGTACATAGGTGTCTGATGACTTCATCAGGGTGTCGCGTAAAGTACATAGGGCATCTGATGACGTCATCAGGTGTCATGTAAAGTACATAAGGCATCTGATGACGTCATCAGGGTGTCATGTAAAGTACATAGGCATCTGATGACGTCATCAGGATGTCATGTAAAGTACATAGGGTGTCTGATGACTTCATCAGGGTGTCATGCAAAGTACATAGGGCATCTGATGACGTCATCAGGTGTCAAGTAAAGTACATAGGCATCTGATGACGTCATCAGGTGTCGCGTAAAGTACATGGGGCATCTGATGACGTCATCAGGGTGTCATGTAAGCACATAGGCATCTGATGACGTCATCAGGGTGTCATGTAAAGTACATAGGGCATCTGATGACGTCATCAGGATGTCATGTAAAGTACATAGGGTGTCTGATGACTTCATCAGGGTGTCATCTAAAGTACATAGGGCATCTGATGACGTCATCAGGGTGTCATCTAAAGTACATAGGGCATCTAATGACGTCATCAGGGTGTCATCTAAAGTACATAGGGCATCTGATGACGTCATCAGGGTGTCATCTAAAGTACATAGGGCATCTAATGACGCCATCAGGGTGACAGGGCATCTGATGACGTCATCCAGGTGTCATGTAAAGTACATAAGGCATCTGATGACGTCATCAGGGTGTCATTTAAAGTACATAGTGCATTTGATGACGTCATCAGGGTGTCATGCAAAGTACATAGGGCATCTGATGACGTCATCAGGGTGTCATGTAAAGTACATAGTGCATCTGATGACGTCATCAGGGTGTCATGTAAAGTACATAGTGCATCTGATGACGTCATCAGGGTGTCATCTAAAGTACATAGGGCATCTGATGACGTCATCAGGGTGTCATCTAAGCACATAAGGCATCTGATGACGTCATCAGGGTGTCATGTAAAGTACATAGGCATCTGATGACGTCATCAGGATGTCATGTAAAGTACATAGGGTGTCTGATGACTTCATCAGGTGTCATGTAAAGTACATAGGGCATCTGATGACGTCATCAGGATGTCGCGTAAAGTACATAGGTGTCTGATGACTTCATCAGGTGTCATGTAAAGTACATAGGGCATCTGATGACGTCATCAGGTGTCATGTAAAGTACATAAGGCATCTGATGACGTCATCAGGATGTCATGTAAAGATATAGGGCATCTGATGACGTCATCAGGGTGTCATGTAAAGTACATAAGGCATCTGATGATCGTCATCAGGGTGTCTGCATGTAAAGTACATAGGGCATCTGATGACGTCACCAGGATGTCATGCAAACTACATAGGGTGTCTGATGACTTCATCCGGGTGTCATGTAAAGTACATCGGGCATCTGATGACGTCATCAGCGTGTCAAGTAAAGGACAGAGGGCATCTGATGCCGTCATCAGGGTGTCATGTAAAGTACATAGGGCATCTGATGACGTCACCAGGGTGTCATGTAAAGTACATAGGGCATCTGAAGACGTCATCAGGGTGTCATGTAAAGTACATAGGGCATCTGATGACGTCATCAGGATGTCATGTAAAGTACATGGGTGTCTGATGACTTCATCAGGGTGCCATGTAAAGTACATAAGGCATCTGATGACGTCATCAGGTGTCGCGTAAAGTACATAGGGCATCTGATGACGTCATCAGGTGTCATGTAAAGTACATAGGGCATCTGATGACGTCATCAGGGTGTCATGTAAAGTACATAAGGCATCTGATGACGTCATCAGGATGTCATGTAAAGTACATAGGGCATCTGATGATCATCAGGGTGTCGTGTAAAGTACATAAGGCATCTGATGACGTCATCAGGGTGTCATGTAAAAGTATATAGGGCATCTGATGACGTCATCAGGATGTCATGTAAAGTACATAGGTGCTCTGATGACTTCATCAGGGGGACATGTAAAGTACATAGGGAATCTGATGACGTCAGCAGGATGACATGTTAAGTACATACGGTGTCTGTTGACTTCATCAGGGGGTCAGGTAAAGTACATAGGGAATCTGATGACGTCATCAGGATGTCATGTAAAGTACATAAGGCATCTTATAACGTCAACAGGATGTCATGTAAAGTACATAGGGCATCTGATGACGTCATCACGGTGTCATGTAAAGTACATAAGGCATCTGATGACGTCATCAGGGTGTCATGTAAAGTACATAGGGCATCTGATGACGTCATCAGGATGTCATGTAAAGTACATAGGTGTCTGATGACTTCATCAGGTGTCATGTAAAGTACATAGGCATCTGATGACGTCATCAGGTGTCATGTAAAATGCATACGCGCATCTGATGACGTCATCAGGTGTCATGTAAGTACATAGGGCATCTGATGACGTCATCAGGATGTCGCGTAAAGTACATAGGTGTCTGATGACTTCATCAGGTGTCATGTAAAGTACATAGGGCATCTGATGACGTCATCAGGTGTCAAGTAAAGTACATAGGCATCTGATGACGTCATCAGGTGTCATGTAAAGTACATGGGGCATCTGATGACGTCATCAGGTGTCATGTAAAGTACATAGGGCATCTGATGACGTCATCAGGGTGTCATGTAAAGTACATAGGGCATCTGATGACGTCATCAGGATGTCATGTAAAGTACATGGGTGTCTGATGACTTCATCAGGGTGTCATGTAAAGTACATAAGGCATCTGATGACGTCATCAGGGTGTCATGTAAAGTACATAGGGCATCTGATGACGTCATCAGGGTGTCATGTAAAGCACATAGGCATCTGATGACGTCATCAGGTGTCATGTAAAGTACATATAGATCTGATGACGTCATCAGGATGTCATGTAAAGTACATAGGGCATCTGATGACGTCATCAGGGTGTTACATAGGGTGTCTGATGACTTCATCAGGGTGTCATGTAAAGTACATAGGGCATTTGATGACGTCATCAGGATGTCATGTAAAGTACATAGGGTATCTGATGACTTCATCAGGGTGTCATGTAAAGTACATAGGGCATCTGATGACGTCATCAGGGTGTCATGTAAAGTACATAAGGCATCTGATGACGTCATCAGGATGTCATGTAAAGTACATAGGGCATCTGATGACGTCATCAGGGGGTGATGTAAAGTACATATGGCATCTGATGGCGTCATCAGGGTGTCATGTAAAGTACATAGGGCATCTGATGACGTCATCAGGATGTCATGTAAAGTACATAGGGTGTCTGATGACTTCATCAGGGTGTCATGTAAAGTACATAGGGCATCTGATGACGTCATCAGGTGTCAAGTAAAGTACATAGGCATCTGATGACGTCATCAGGGTGTCATGTAAAGTACATAGGGCATCTGATGACGTCATCAGGATGTCGTGTAAAGTACATAGGGTGTCTGATGACTTCATCAGGTGTCATGTAAAGTACATAGGGCATCTGATGACGTCATCAGGGTGTCAAGTAGCACATAGGGCATCTGATGACGTCATCAGGTGTCATGTAAAGTACATAGGGCATCTGATGACGTCATCAGGTGTCATGTAAAGTACATAGGCATCTGATGACGTCATCAGGATGTCATGTAAAGTACATAGGTGTCTGATGACTTCATCAGGGTGTCATGTAAAGTACATAGGGCATCTGATGACGTCATCAGGGTGTCATGTAAAGTACATAGGGCATCTGATGACGTCATCAGGATACGTCAAGTGTAAGTACATAGGGTGTCTGATGACGTCATCAGGGTGTCATGTAAAGTACATAGGTGTCTGATGACTTCATCAGGGTGTCCATGTCAAAGTACATAGGGGCATCTGATGACGTCATCAGGATGTCATGTTAAAGTACATAGGGTGTCTGATGACTTCATCAGGGGTGTCGTATGTAAAGTACATAGGGCATCTGATGACGTCATCAGGGTGTCATGTAAAGTACATAGAGGGCATCTGGATGACGTCATCAGGATGTCATGTAAAGTACATAGGGCATCTGATGACGTCATCAAAGGGGTGTCATGTCCAAAGTACATAGGGCATCTGATGACTGTGTCATCAGGATGTCATGTAAAGTACATAGGGTGTCTGATGACTTCATCAGGGTGTCATGTAAAGTACATAGGGCATCTGATGACGTCATCAGGGTGTCATCGTAACAAAGTACACCTTAGGCATCTGATGACCGTCATCAGGATGTCAGTGTAAAGTACATAGGGCATCTGATGACGTCATCTAGGGTGTCGTATGTAAAGTACATAGGGCATCTGATGACTTCTCATCAGGGTGTCTATGTAAAGTACATAGGCATCTGATGACGTCCATCAGGGTGTCATGTAAAGTATAGGGCATCCTGATGACTTCATCAGGGTGTCATGTAAAGTACATAGGGCAATCTGATGAACGTCATCAGGGGTGTCATGTAAAGTGTATAGGCATCTGATGATTTCATCAGGGTGTCATGTAAAGTACATAGGGCATCTGATGACGTCATCAGGGTGTCATGTAAAGTACATAGGGCATCTCGATGACGTCATCAGGATGTCATGTAAAGTGAATATAGGGTGTCTGATGACTTCATCAGGTGTCAGTGTAAAGTACATAGGGCATCTGATGACGTCATCAGGGTGTCGTAAGTAAAGTACATAGGGCATCTGATGACGTCATCAGGGTGTCATGTAAAGTACATAGGGCATCTGATGACGTCATCAGGATGTCATGTGCTAAGTACATAGGGTGTCTGACGACTTCATCAGGTGTCGCGTAGAAGTACATAGGGCATCTGATGACGTCATCAGGGTGTCGCGTAAAGTACATAAGGCATCTGATGACGTCATCAGGATGTCATGTAAAGTACATAGGCATCTGATGACGTCATCAGGTGTCATGTAAAGTACATAAGGCATCTGATGACGTCATCAGGGTGTCATGTAAAAGTACATAGGGCATCTGATGACGTCATCAGGATGTCGCGTAAAGCACATAGGGTGTCTGATTGACCGGTCATCAGGTGTCATGTAAAGTACATAGGGCATCTGATGACGTCATCAGGTGTCAGGTTGGCAAAAGTACATAGGGCATCTGATGACGTCATCAGGGGTGCTGCTGTAAAGTACATAGGGCATCTGATGACGTCATCAGGATGTCATGTAAAGTACATAGGGGTGTCTGATGACGTCATCAGGGTGTCATGTAAAGTACATAGGCATCTGATGACGTCATCAGGGTGTCAAGTAAAGTACATAGGGCATCTGATGACGTCATCAGGGTGTCATGCGTAAAGTACATAGGCATCTGATGACGTCATCAGGATGTCATGTAAAGTACATAGGTGTGTCTGATGACTTCACTAGTGTGCCGTAAAGTACATAGGGCATCTGATGACGTCATCAGGTGCCGTGCAGCGTAAAGTACATAGGGCATCTGATGACGTCATCAGGGTGTCATGTAAAGTACATAGGGCATCTGATGACGTCATCAGGTGCCATGCGTAAAGTACATAGGGGTAATTCTGATGACGTCATCAGGATGTCATGTAAAGTACATAGGGTGTCTGATGACTTCATCAGGTGTCATGTAAAGGTACATGAGCAGGCATCTGATGACGTCATCAGGGTGTCGCGTAGTACATAGGCAATCTGATGACGTCATCAGGGTGTCGCGTAAAGTACATAGGCAATCTGATGACGTCATCAGGTGTCGCGTAAAGTACATAGGGCATTTGATGACGTCATCAGGATGTCATGTAAAGTACATAGGCATCTGATGACGTCATAAGGGTGTCATGCGTAAAGTACATAGGTATCTGATGACGTCATCAAGATGTCACAAAGTACATA